>CANYCX010149160.1:0-15566 GCA_948193385.1 Breynia disticha f. nivosa
TTTATATATATATATATATATATATATATATATATATATATATATATATATATATATCGATATTGTTTTTACATTTGAATTAGTATATATATATATAGATAACAGTTAGACCTATGTGATGCATCTAGATGCTATATATTACAATTGAATTATTTTTATCAATTTAAATTATAAATATTTTGTTCATAATTGTTTTATGAAAAAAGTTAATAGAAAAATTTAAAATATAACTGAAAGTAAATAAATATTTTAAAAAATTATTAAATGTATTGTCCCTAAGAATTTTAGATAATTTTTTTAAAGTTGAATTATTATTTTTATGAATTATTACATGGTAGATTGGAGTTATTACTTTTAAGTTGAAGAGTACTTGAAATCAATTAGTGAGTGATCATTAATTTTAAGTTCAAAAATACTTGTCTAAAATTAATTGGTAATTTTTTATTTTTTTATTCTAGTAATTTATTAATATTTGTAATTTTTTTACCTTAAACTACTTAGAAATAATTTTTTTATCGAGATATTGTTTTTGTTTAGTCTAATAATAGTGATAACTCGGAATAATTTTATTTAATTAGGATTCATCTTATTAATTATAGTATTCCTCTATCCCTAGTGAGTATTATTAATAATATTTAATTAGATATCGTCTTTTTTAACTTTATATTACGATATATGAATAATATTTTTTATCACTACATGTGCAATATTTTGGTTATTATTTTATTAGTATATATTTGTTATTGTATTTTAAAATAAATATTAAAAATTTTATTAAATCATCAGTGTTAATTATTTTAAACAAGTAATATCTTAATGTAATTACTAAAAAGTGTGCAATATCTATAAAATATACGACAGACTGTAGTGACATTTGTATTTTAGAAAAAAACTTTTGAAAATGATGAGGAAGATTACTATGGCGTATTGGATGAAATAATTGATCTTACCTACGTTTTGCCAATATTGAAGCGCACAATTATCTTCAACTGCACATAGTTTGATATGACTCATCGTGGAGGAATCCACATACATTTGTAGATTAAGGTTGTTGACATTAACAAGCAAAAAAATATTGATAAAAGATCGATACATTTTTGCACACCAAGCAACACAAGTATATTTTCTGGAATATCCCAGAGTCTGACTTGTTGACTTTGATTGGATGGCAGTATTTAAGGTTAAATCACATGTTTGGTCTATCGACGAGGATAATGACAATAAGAATAGTTGAATCATCATTCACGAACCCTTCCAACAAGAGATAGCATCTGCTTGCATTATTGATGATCCTACTAATATTGATAATCTTCCTCCTCGACTGATCCAACTGAAACAATTATTGTCACACAAAATGTCGATGATGATTCAAGGAGTGAAATAACAACTCCAGAAAAAGAATCTAATAGCGATAAAAATACCAAGAATGATGAAGAATGAATTTGTAAAAAATTATTAATAATAAAAAATTAAAAAAATAAATAAATAGCTTCCACGTAGACGCTAATTTGAAATAAATCTCATCCACGTGGACGTTAGTCCACTAAATGGCGCGGCAAACTTGGCGCCCATGGTGCGCCACGTTAATGTACGCGCATTTAAAAACATTCAGCCAATATAAGCAACATTTTTCTCTCTCCTCACTTTTTACCACAAACTCACTTTTAACTTGTAGTGGTTTTCTCTGATTTCAGTAGCTTTTGCAAAAAGTAAGTTTCTTACTTTTAATTACAGTTTTGTTGGGTTTTCTATGGGTTTAGGAATGTATTATGGCAGCGGAATAACAACAATCAAACACATAAAAGGCAGCCAAGAATCTCACCAAAAATGAGATTAACACATTAAAATGGCTAAATATTAAAGACTAGTTGTAAAAATTAAATCTTTAATGGAAAGATCAAATCTTTACCTTGTTTCTTGACTGGCCGAATATGTATAATCCAAGAACAGTAACTACTACCTCGAAATACTTCGAGACAAACTTTAAGACACCTCCTTAGGACACCAAGTGTTGTCCCTTTACAAAATTAACACATGAATCAACGAAAAAATGTACTAGCACTAGGGTTTTGTGAATCGCCTTGTCAATCGAATGAACGAATTGTAAAAACAACGACACCATGCTGATCAAAGCCTATGATCAGCCCCTTGAACTCATGGTTTCTTGGAGAAAAATTACAAGAATCAAAATCTTGATTCTTCTATGGAGGTCACGACAATGAGGGAGAATGAGAGATAAAGAGAGGTAGTGGATAGCTAGGTTAGGTTGTTTTTAAAAGAATGAGTTTTGTCCTTTTAAAATATTTAACCAACAATCCTAACTAAATTAGGATTATGTTAAGTGTTTAATTTAAATACAAATTCTTTTATTTCTCTCTCTTTTGCTGTGTATATAAAATAACTAAAATTTATTTTATTTTATCTTATATTGCCTTGTCTTAATTTAAGACAAATTTTCCTTATTTTTTCCCATTTATCACTTTTTTATGTCTTAATTTAAAATATCATATCCACATGGATAATCTGTCTTAAAAGCATATGAGAGTTACCAAAAATATGTTTTCATCCATATTGGGCCAATTACCAAAATTGGCCCAAATGTCTGATTCGGCCCGACAGTTGGACTTTGACCTAAGGTGAAATTCCCAAAATACCCTTTTAGATTTTTTGTTGTCCGTGTGCGATCTGTAGGACTATTTAATAATGGTAATAAATTTATTAATTCATATATCACAGGCTGTCTCTAGTAAGACAGTATGATCATCCAAAATTAAATAGCTGACGAGCAGTGTCAATAGTCCTACCACAATTCAAACCTATCCCTTCATGTGAATCCGAAATTCGAAAGCTCATTTTTCAATAAACCTTGAAATTCGCACTCTATTTTTTTTCTTTTTAAAACATAAGAATAGAAAAGGGAAAATGGAAACGTAGTTTTACAAAACGTAGAATACAAACCAGAGTGGATCATACACAAATGTATTTCAAAATGCGGAAGCAACATAGATGTTAAAGTAGCACATGCATGTAAAACAACACAACCAAAAACCCAACGGAGCTTGACCTTCAAAAAGTATCGCACCGCTAGCCCTGCCGAAAAGTCGTCCCGTATACCTGCCACTCTGCACACATATACACAGTAAAATAAAGGGCGAGTATATAGAAATACTCAATAAGTGAATCCCTATAGTTATTATGCTGAATGCGTAGGGGAACCTTCGGCCTCCACAGCCTAACCTCCACACAGTTATAATTATATCCAAATCATAATCATCAATTAGCCTATCACGTGCAAACAGCATTTTGAGCATCTCGCATAATCAATCATACACATTAGTATCATCCCAATCCAAACCATTTAGTAAATGATCATTTTTAAATCTAACCACGACACAATCAAGACATATCATTTTACATTCAACCACTATAACACATGTCACCTTCTTTTAAAACATAAGCCTCACATTGCCATCAATCCAAGCAAATCAACATTAAATTCCACAACGTATATAATTGCACATAAAACATATAACACATTCTCATCCATCAAGCTCATTCAAGAGCACATATCATTCAATCACGAGTCATCGGGTCACGATTCACAACTATGCATAACCATACAAAATTTACCCCAATCCACATAACTAAATCAACGCACACGTGCTCGATCACAAGTTAATTTCATATCATAACCATCACGCATTCATATTCAGGCAATCAATATGTATGCATAATGAATGTAAGTGCAATGCTATGCATTGTCCATACATATGTACCTTGGGGTCTGAAACATTGGGTCTAGCTGGACATCAAATCATCGAGCTCTCGCTCGGCATCAAATCATCGAGACTGGCCTGACATCAAATCACAATTGGGTTAATCCCCCATTTTCTCACAATTGGGCTAATCCCTCATTTTATCACAATTCATCTGGCCTTGCCCAGTACCGAGCTCTCGCTCGGCATAAACATACCAGTACCGAGCTCTCGCTCGGCATAAACATACCACCAAGAGTCGAGCTCTTATGTTCTCAAACATTTGGGCTAATCCCCCATTTTATCACATGCGAGCCATAAGCTCCCGTATCTCAATGCATGAACATATAGGTGCTCATGCCAACACAATAATGGTATGTATGAATGCAACTCCATTTTCATCTCAACTTTCTCTCATGCACATGAATGTTCCACAAGTGATTCATACCACAATATCAATCAACATATTCACAATGGCCAACTCATTGCATAATCATTATACACATATGTAACTCAAAGAGAGTTCATCAAATAACCAATAAGGAACATTCTTATCGTGCATATGACAAAGTAACCATGAATCACCACATCATTCTCAATTATATAATCACACATAACATATACGGCCAACTCGGCCCAAGCAATCACCAAATCATACGGAGCACTCATAGCATACATTTGAAGGTTCCAACATTTTCATTATAAGCTTTATGTTTATGTCCATACCACACTTAACAACTCGTTTACACATTTCCATATACTTTTATTCTTTTCTCTTAGTCATTTTCCATATAAATCACATACATAAATCATACAGGATTATATGTTCATATCTATACCATTCATAACAGACCATTTATATAACCTTTAACATTATCGCATACAATTCTTTAAGCATTTGAATCATTAGACCAACCCGTATCAATTAACCCCTCTTGAACCTCCAATTTAAACAAACAGAACAGGGGGAACAACCAAGTGGAATGGTCAGCTTGGCCATTCACCCTGGCCGTTCGGCCCTATCTGGGCCAACTTACATAAGGAACAGCCATGGGAAATGGCCAGCCTGGTCGTTCCCTTGGCCGTTAACACCTGCATGGACAGAATAGATATCATTTCAACACTTCAACACTTTTAAGCATTTAAGTACACATTTAGGCCATTCTTTTCCAAGAAACACACTCTTTATCTCATCATAAACATGCCATTTTCCATTGATCCACATCCATATATACTTGCAAGCCACCAATTCATAAGTAATTCACACAAGTTTAACCAACAAGCACAATTTTCAATCGCATTGCACATACACATCAATTTCATGTATACTTAATTTTCTTATTCCAAACCATCCATATGGCAATGCAAATGTATATATCATGATACAATTCAACATTCACAATCCCATTTCACAAGTCACACAATCACTATTACAGAAAGCACTTAATCCATCATCAAATCATAATGTATTTTCCATTTTATAGCACTAACCACTACTTTCTTGTTTTCAAAACAACTCACTCTTCTATTCAATTCATTACAAATGCGTTTCATAAAAACCGTACATTTATAAATCAAGTAACACAATTAACGTACACATCATTCTACCATTTCATAAACATTCCATACAAAGGTTTACAAGTTTTTAAGTCTTTTAATACCATTTACGAATTAACCTTGCAGCAACTAAGAAGTTTTCTCTTACAATTCATCATACGAAGGCACAACCTCTCCAAAGTAAGTGTCAAGAGCGCACTTACCTCGAAATCTGTGCAAACGGTCTCAGCTCAACCTCGCTCCGACGTCCCGAACACTATCCCCTACACAAACCAAGCCACATTTTAATCTCTACACTCAATTTCAAACTAAATTCAAATTCCCAATACCTTTCCCCCATAAACCCCTAATTTCCTAACCCTAAGGTCACAAACTTCCACCATTCTCACAAAATGAACCTACATTCCCTAACCATTACAAACACTTATCAAAACCCACAAAAACCTACTCAATAACTCCCATTTCATTCAAAAATTTATAGGGTTTGAGAGCTTACCTCGTTGGAAAATCATAGAAAATGCTGAAGCTTATGTAGATTATGTTTCCGTAGCATAATGTAGGAGTTTTTATGTGTGGAAGGCAAGATTTTGATGTTTGGGAGGGTTGGAAAGGTGATATTTTTTGCTAGGGGCCAAGAGGAAACAGTGGGAAGTGTTTAGGCTTGATATATGGTTTTTCTCTCTCTTCTTTTTACAAACATGTGTTTTAATTAACATTCTGGCTGCCAGAACAGCCCTGGGAAACAGTTCTCAGCTGAATAGCCATGGAACAGCCTCCTGGCCGTTCCATGTGGCTGTTCATAGATGAACGACCATGGGAACGACCTCATGGTCGTTCCTATAGCTGTTCACAACCACTGGGACTGTCAAACTTTTGTCATTTTTGCACGATCCAAGTTATATTTGCCTGTCGACTTTTCAGGACATTTTTGGGGCGTTAAACTTCACCTTTGATATCATGATTAGCATAAGGCATATCTAAAACATTCTTATTTAGTGATAAATCATTTTCTTAATCTCTATGACAAAATTGATAAGTTCGAATGAATGACCTAATCATTCCATTCAGGTGCGGCCACACTCTTCCCAATCTTGTCTATCAAGCGGCTAGTGATATATTCTCTCATTTTTCACTTCACTCATGCTCTTACTTGTAATTCTTAGCATGCCCAATTATACCCATACTTGCAAACCTTTTATGGTCACGTTAGGCGTATGTCAAAGTACACTAAAATCACAATAAAAGTCATAGTGATTTTTAGTCGGAAGATAGATCTTTGACATTGCAAATAGTGATCGCTCTCCAAATACAATGGCCTACATTGTATTTATGAACTTTGTTAAATATCCCATACATGTGACCCGTAGAACGTGATCACCTACAAAGTACATACTAGTCTTAATTCATTTCCACTCCTATGGAAATAAGTGACTAGGGATATTTAGAATGTTAATCTCATAACTTCCAAGTTCTACTATCAAGGTCCTCAACCTTGATACCTCAAGCGTTTATTTAACATTCTTCGATAGTTTTATCAAGCACATAACACAGGTCAATACATGAATTGATAAAAAATGCCTCATAATTTTATTTCTTAGTAATAAAAGGTACATACAATGCATTGAGTTTAGGGCTTACACTAATAATCTCCTACTAGCACTAGTCCCAATTAGACATAACCCAAAGACCAAAAGGCCTAACATAATGCTCATGCTTTAGACGTACTAATTATTTGGTCTGAGGATTTGCAACATTGTCTTCACCCAGAACCTTGATCATCTTCACATCTCCTCTATCAATAATCTCTCAAATTAGATGGAACTTCTTGAGCATTTGTTTTCTGAAGATGAAACTATGTGTGGTGGTAGGACCACGCACAGTCTAATACCACACCAAGCGAGTTGCTGCTTCTCAGTAACAAAAGCTGGTTAATCTTTCTTTAAGCTTTCTAAGTCCAACCTTCGAGCTAAAGCATCTGAAATGGCATTGACAGGAATGTGAGACACAAAATAGAAAATGCAAGTAATTCGAATAATAATGTTCAATGAATGATAAACAACAATGAATAAGAGGTAAATGTATGGAAATGCAACCTAACAATGACAATGCCAGAAGTAAGAAAGATTAAGTTCATCAGACTTAGCTTTTATATTTTCTACGTTGTAAACAGGCTCACTACTTGACAAGTCTAGGATATATAAAGCGTTAATTAAGGATGCACATCCATAATAAACATCTCCACGATGTATGTTCATAACATTATTACCAATGATGAAAGAAAATCCATCAAATATCTAAGGCTAAAACTGAAATAATATTTTTGCTCATTGTAGGTACATAAAAGTAGTTCAAAAGTTTTAACTCTAAGCCCGTAGGCAAATGTAAAACTAAGTCTCCTATCTCTGTGGCAGAAAATCTTGCTCCATTTTTTACTCAAAGATTAACATTGCCTTTAGAAAACACCCTTGTATTTCTTAGCCCCTACACATTTGCAAAATATGTGAGAACCACATCTAGTATCCAATGCCCATTCTGTTAAAAAAGAAAGATTTATTTCTATAACGTAGATACCTGAAGTAGATGCTCTATCAACACCCTTCTTCTTCTTCTTCTCTCCCAATAACTTTGGACAATGTCTCTTTCAATGGCCCTTCTCGAAGTAATGGTGACATAAGTCCAAAGGATGAGGCTTTGGATCTGCCTTGGGCTTAAACCCAATCGCCTTTAGCTTTAATGGCATCATTCCTTGCCCTTAATCTTTTTATTATCCTTCTTGGTGTGCTTCTAGACGTCTTTTTAAACCAGGAATGCATGTTATGGCTTCTTAAAACTCTGTTCATCAGTCTTAAGAATTTTGTGCAACTCAGTCACAGTTTTATACACCTTTTGCATATAGTAATTAAACACCATTTTGTTATAACTAGATGGTAAGGAGCCAATGACTAAGTTAATATGAAGCTCTTATTTTAACTGTGCTCCAAGCCTCTCAAGAGTATCTAAGTACCCTTTCATCTTGAGCACATGAGGACTAACTTCTCCTTTGGGAGCCATCTTACATGAAATCAATGCCTTCATTGTCAAATACCTTTCATGACGGGCCTTCTCTTGGAACATTTATTGAGATTGTTCATGATGTGATACGCATCTTGATCCATGAACTGTTTTTGCAACTCGGGATCATTGTAACCAACATCAAACAGGTGACATCGATCAAATATCATTTCTCTTGGCTCATAATAATCTGCAGGCTTTGAGACCAATTAAGAAAATTGGACCCATTCAATTTCACCTTTCTAAAGATAGAGCGCAGGAAAAATTTGAGTTATTTGGGTTCGAATTCATCTTCTACAAAAGAAAAATTAAACAAGGTCAGTTATGAGGTCTTTAATCAAAGAACTCTCACTCAACAACAAATTAATATCCCATTAAATAATCCACTTATTAGTGATTCATTTTGTGGGATCGCGATTCACTTTTTTCTTCGTCAAAGACTAGGCTAATTAGGTAGGAATTCATCCAATCATCTTCCCCATAATGACTCTCAGTTTCTAATGGGAGTAGCACTTTTGTGCTGGGCCACTTTCCATTAATTTCCTAGGGCTGACGCACCGTTATAGACCCATGTTAAGTCCAAACCTACAATTAACGTGTTAACCATCTACCACCACTCTAACATGGCAGCATAGAAAGCATCGATCTTAGCCCCGCCTCACAAAGAAAATCTAACGTGCTCAGCTTTTGCATGCCCCATGCTTCAATGTTTGATGGCTTGACAGGTTGTTAATTTAGGAAGAAAATTTTCTTGACTTACTATTTGTTGAATTAATTTTGATTTGATTACAGCTTAGCATGGCAAACGCAGATTCGATAGTTGTATAAGTTTGCAAATTTCCATCAAAGTATAAAAGCATGTAAAAGACTAAATGCAGAAAAGTAAACATGCAATCATGGGCCAATGAACCTATAACTAGGCCTATACGATTACATAGTATAATCTTAGGGCTTCAAGTCCATCTCCAATGGGGGCTCTCCATCCTTTCTTGTTGGGCTCAATGTCTGCACTCTCCTTCTTTTTAGGTTGGGCCTCCATTCTATACTAATTCTATACTAATTACTTATACTATGAAAAATAAGCTCAGCAGGCCTTTACAAACCATTTAATAAAATAGGCTTAGAAAGCCTTTACAATCCAAAAACCAGGCCCATGAATGCACCATGCAAAATATTCAACAAACAATTTCTTAACACCCATCTGGGCCAAAGCCCACATGCTCAAACAAGATGAAATGCAACCCTAAAACATGACAAATCTTTTGTTAATTTTTAATCCCAAGCCGTTAAGAGGAATTGTGCCTTTAAACTCATTGAGTTTAAACCTAGTGATGGGCATGGGCCAAGCCCAATATCATTTATTGAATGAATGCACTCAAGCCCATAAAGACAGCACCAATTTATTTTGTGTCAAAAATAACATTGATTCAATCTTCTCTCTTGCCAATTTTACACATATATCAAAAATAAGTGTAAAAATCTATATGAATGCATTTAAGTACAAAAATACTTAAAATAAAATTCATATACGAAAATCCATGTTGCCCATAACTAATTCAGTTCCTAAATATATCATAAAATTAATTTTAGGTCCTTAAGAATTAGGGTTTACTTGGGATTGCTGTTGAAAACTGTTGTTCCTGTTGAAAAAAGTGTTGTTTATAAAATTGCTGTTGAAAAAAATCAGGTGACTATTTGGTAAAATATTGATGTTAGTGAAAAAGCAATTCTAGCTATGTTTGGTAAAAACTGCTATTAAAACTAGTTGTTGTATAAAATGACATAAAAGGACATACACATAAACCCAAACAAAATAAATAAATAAATAAATAAATATATTTATATAAATTCTAATATTCCAAAAATAAATAAATAATAATTTTAAAAATATGTTCAAAATGATGTCTAATAAATACATATGTCTGCTAATGATTTCTTCGCATCAATAAATGTGCAGCTATTTGATCACGAACTTCATCCATTTCTCTAGACCTAATATTCCTTAGAGTGCTTTCTGATTGTATATTTTCACTATCAGAAAAAATAACAAAATTTGGATTTGCATCAAATATAATAAGTATGGGATCTGCTATGCTATGTCGCCTCATGAAATTATGTAATGCCATGAAGCAAGAATTATGTCTACTTGTGTAGCAAAAGGATATGAAGGCATGTCTCTTAAAATTTTCCATCATTTCTTCCAAACTCCAAAAGTCCTCTCAATACAACTTCTTAGAGATGAATGTGCCTTGTTAAATATTTCTTGATATCCGGTGGGTGGGCTGACCACGTTGAAATTCTGGAAGATGATATCTGACTCCTCTATATGGTCCAAGATATCCTTTAAGTTGCGGATAACCAACATCAACCAAGTAATATTTTCCTATGTAAATGTCATATATAAAGATAATAAGTGAAAAAATCATTGCTATAATAATATTATAATATTAAATAATTACCATGCGGTGGCGAGGGAAAATTTAATTTTTCTGTATAAATAGATTTTGAAAATATACAACTTTCATGTGTTGTCCCCTCGTATCCTGCCAATACGAATGTGAATTGCATGTCGAAACTGCAAACCGCCATAACATTTTGTGTAGAAAAAATAAAAATTACCATACAATAAGGCATGTATCGACGTCCTTTGCTATATGAGAAGGAATGTCTCTAAACTTGGGATCAATAGGTTTCAATAAATTGCTCGCAAATGCCCACATAATATAATACTTCATTAAAAATTCTACTAATGATCTCGCCATAATGTTTAAATTGTTCTTGCACTGACCTGTTAGATGCACATTAAGCTAATGTATAAATAAATAGCCCAACATTCTCAACAACTGACATTCTTCTTGACTATCTTAAACCATATTTTTTCTCCAGTATACTACATAATTGCATAAATGCATCAGGTTTCATACGAAATATATTTAGACATCTTGTTTCGTGACCATCTAAGATTTCAATCATCCATTTTATCCCAGCTTGATGTGAAACCATGCAAGGAACTTTGTGCATGTAATTGCAATAATACTTAGCTATTGTAGCAATTGCACAAGTAGTTACTGTCCAAAATTCATCATCACTATTGTCATCCTCAGTTATATGTTCTTCGAGGTGATTCTCAAAAGAATCGAGATATGCTCCTTTAAAATGACTGTCCATAGCTATTCATCCATGCAAAAAAAATAAAGGTTAAATTAAAATATTTACATAGCAATAACAAAAAAGTTAAATAATTTATTGTAATCAACTAATAAGAAAACAATGTTAATGACATGAAAAATTATGTTAATGACATGTACAAAACACTTCCTAAAAAATAGTTCAGATGTTCCCTCTAGAATTATTAAAAATTTGTTGTTGAAATTTCACCCAACCAACTATAACATCTCGTGTAGCCATTTCTTTAAAAGCTTCTCTTTTTTCTTTCTTCTCAAACATGAAAGCAGTGAAAAAGTATAATTCACTTCCAATAGTAATTTCATCAGATAACTCATGCAAATCTTTTATGACTTCTTGGATGTTGTTTACTACTAAATCCACTCAATTATTCCTGATTTCAACATTGGCAACTAATTTTGCAATGCTTGATCTCAATTCATTTGCTCCATTTAATGCTTTGCGAGGATGAACCAATGTCTTTTTCTTTTTTTTATTCATTCCTTTATTATTTTGGCCAGGAGCAAAACCGATGCCAATTTCATTGAATGTATCATCATTCATAAACTCATCTAAACTATTTTCTAAATCATCCTCTTAAGAGTCACCAATTTGCTCTAAAAACACCACTTTATCAGAATTGTCACAAAAAAATGACTTGAAGGTGTCCTAGCAAACTCTCCCATTGGAACAGTATTTCCAGACATCATATCGGCTTTTAAAACAAGTTCAGGATCAAGTCCTTTATGTTGAAACTTAGCATAATTAGGATTAACCTGCAAAATTAAAATAATATATAATTTAGGGAAATAGTTTTTTTGAAAAAAAAATTATATTTGCAAAAACATTAAGATGAATCACTAACCTTAATTTTCTGCTCCCACCATTCAAGATTAGCATCAACGGTTTGTTTGTCTAGGTCCCACCCTAAACCTGTCTCTTTACCTAACAATTCTTTCCAAAGTTTCCATTATGTTCTCATTAAATCCCATTTATTTTTCAGTTGTTATTTCTCGTAATTTAGACATGTTTGTCTTTGAAAATTTTGCATTATGAAATTCCACCCTTCCATATTAAAATGAGATGAAGGTCGCAAACCTTTAATCATTTCATTAACACAAATATCATAAAATATATGCATTGTCTTCATATTTCATATAGCCTTTGTCGTTCCTTTTCCAGATTTTTGACTTGATTGTGTATGCATATTTCAAGCCATCTATGAAATTGCAATGCATATTCATAAAAAATGACAAAAAGAAATGAAATTTGTACCAATATAACCTTATAAATTAACAGGAGTTTTAAGTTTAGTTAGGAGAATGACACTTACATACTATCACCCTTTATTATGTATAGCCCAAAACAAGTTGTTGAACACCTTCCTGAAAATCAACAAAATAGTCAATAAGTATGCTCAAGTACTAACAGTAAAACAAACTAGCAACTAGCAAAGTATGAATCGAATAAACAAACTCGATAAAATAACCGCATAGAAAAACAAAAGTGAGGAAATAATTAAGGGATCCAATGCTTGAGGAAAAAATCTGAAACATTGCATTTTTCTCTTGTAGTGAAGTTACTCTATCAACAATATAATGGTACAAATAAAGGGCACAAGTAAATTGGATGATAGAGAACTTCAAGATAAATTATTAACTAGCAAAAAAGTATAAAAGGGTGGCGTGTTTCCATACAAATTGTGAGCTGCCCCCAACACGCCCATTCCTAAAACAAACCGACATACTACACCCAAGTCACAACAAATGACAAACATTGAATCCAATCAAAATCAATCCATGTCCTACTCACTTGACACCAACACGCCCAACGCCACCACTGTTCCATCACCTCAACTCTCCATCTTACCTCAACCGACCACTCCAATATTCCACCAAACCCTACATGTCCAGCCCAACAGCAACCTCCCAAGCCACAATCCCAATACTACAATGATCTCCCCACCATCACATAACACCTCCACATTCCAAATTCCCTTAACCGACAACCTCCTCCATTTATACCCACCTCACAATAAAAACCCATTCAAAGTGCTGAGAGGTTTTTCCAAGAGTAGGGAAATATTACATATTGTTTAGAAGTTGTAGTATATATAAGTCTTTAGCTATTAACAATTTGGAAAAAAAATAGAGGACGATAGGCAACAAGAAAATTATTGATGGAGCTTTTTGCTGCTTATTTAATTGTTCTTGGTGATTGTAATATCTGTTGTAATCAATTCTCATGCTTGTAAGAGAATACTGATTATATAATGTAATCTGCTTGAACAAGATAGCCAAACACTTACAAAATTTCTAGAATTACGGTAAAATATAAGTCAAGTATCTAAAGAGAGTAACATACAGATGATTAAATTACCAAAGAAGCACTAACAAATAAGAAGCCAATCTTTTTGTCAAGTAACAAGGGATCAATAAGTAAGAGATAAAAGGGAATGCCTTTATCCCAACACACCAAAACACCTTACTAATTCATTATATGTAGTTTCAAGCTATCCATAGTGTCGATACATCAATAACGTAAGAAACTTTTAACTTTTGCATCAATACCTTCACTATCAGACGTCTCCTACCACAATAACACAACAATAAAAGCTAATTTTCACATGTTTCAACCAATTGAAGGCCTAAAAAATCACTAAGAGCACGTAAATAAAAAAACTCCATAAACCCAATTTCATTGTACAACACAAAAGCAAGTTGTTAATACAAAACACAATCAAAAAATTATATTACCTCTATTGGATGAAGTGAGAGACGTGATTATGATGGGATGGCAAGGGAAGAGAAAAGCAGTATTCAGAAGAGAGGAGAATTGTGAGAATGAAAAGTTCTAATTCTAGTTTATATATTAGGGTTGTTTGAAAATAATAATATTAATAAGGTTATTTTTGTCTAACAAATTTCAAAAAATGGCTTCCCCTGAAATCTGTTTTGGAGCTTTTCCACAAAGCTACAAATACCAACTTTTGAAAAAATCTGCTTTATTTCTAATAATCTCTTTTACCAAAAGTTATTTTAGCATTAACCAAACACCTAAATTAGCTGTTAGTTTCTAAAAGCAACTGTAGCTTTTTTGTAAAATCAATCCTAAAAGCACACTTAAACTACTTCATCTAGGTCATTAATTCTCTCTCTAAGGCACCTAGTTTAGGGTTTTTTGTGATTAGGGCACTAATTAAATTTTATGAACAGTGTAAAAATCATTAAACTCACTTGTAAAATGTATTTTAGCCCCTCCTAATCTCATAAAATCAATATTAGGCATATTTGATTTAAACTATGTTAAAATAGTCTTAAAACATCAAATTATGTACCTAGTTTTGCATTTCATGAATCTAATACCTACACATGACCAGCTATCAATGGGACTAAAATTAACATAAAACATACGGTATTAAGTCAATTTTAAACCCTAATTTACTGGCCATACCATACAACCCCTGTTTGATTCAAACTAGCTCACTAATTAGGTCAATTATGCGTTAATTCATTATGGTGACCGCTCTGATACCACTATTGGGTTTTCTATGTATTTAGGAATCTATAGAAGTAGAATAACAATAATAAAACACATAAAAGGCAGCCAAGAATCTCACCAAAATTGAGATTAACACATTAAAAGGCCTAAAGAGTAAAAACTAGTTGTAAAATTAAATCTTTAATGGATAGATCAAATCTTTACCTTGTTTCTTGACTGGCCAAATATGTATAGTCCAAGAACAGTAAATACTACCTCAAAATACTTTGAGGAAACCTTCAAGATACCTCCTTAGGACCCCAAGTGTTGTCTGTCTACAAAATTAACACACAAATGTGTTAGTGTAAGCCCTAGCCCAATCCATTGTTTGTAACTTTTATTATAATAAAATTATGAGGCATTATTTTATCATATCATGTATTGACCTGTGGTATATGTTTGATAAAATATCCAAGAATGTTCATTAAGCACTTGAGGTATCAAGGTTGAGGACCTTGATAGTAGAACCTGGAAGTTTTGAGATTAATATTCTAAATG
>CANYCX010149268.1:0-24283 GCA_948193385.1 Breynia disticha f. nivosa
ATTATTAAATATTAAACTCATATGAATGATAAAAGTTTGAATTTTAATTATTTACTTGTGTTTTACAAGTTCTTACAAATATATATAATATATTGATGGAAAAAGGAAAGTTAGCCTACTAAGGCATTGTTGTTTACTGAGTTTTATAACTCACACACATTTTTATGTCTGTTTCCCTCAGCAGATAAAGGAAGTTCGGGTTTCTTGTGGCTCAAGTTAGTGCGTAATTGTGCGAATATCGAAGGTGGACAGTGCATGGTGTATCAAATTTTCCTTGTACATGATAAGTATACATAGTGCATTGTATTTTGACAGGTTATGATTTATGTAAAATTTTCTAGTGTTTATTTATTTCATAACATTTAATGTATTGTATAAATCTATCATGTATTTGGGTTTTGGGTTTGCTTAAACTCTGTAAACTATGTTTGATGAAATGAAATGTGTATTTGAATTTAAATAAATTTAATTTCCTTCTTCCGATATTATTTATTTTGGATTTTATTTTAAATTATTTTTTTTAAATACAAATGACGTTCGAATTTGGATATTATTTCTTGGAGAAATAAATAAATAAATTTATGAAATGGTATCCGAATTTGGGCGTCACATATCCCATCACTTTACTAAACACCAACAAACAATGCAAGAATTGACTAAATAGACTATAGCAAAGCACAAAAACTGATATTAAAATAGGTACGCTAAAAAAAATAATCAGGAACTGAGGGCATCTCTAATGGTAAACCCCATCAAGAGGTTTTATAAAATTACCAACTCAGTATTCCACTAACTCTTCACCTATAAACTTCACTTCTTTAAAATCTTTCTAATACTATAAACCTCATTCAAAGGTTTATACTTAACTAATTTAGACCCACAATTATTATACTTTTTAATATATATATATATGAAATAAAAAAATTTATTTTATATAATACAAAAAATAAATATTAAAATTTTAATTATTAAAATATTTTGTTAAAATTTAATTTCTTTTAAAAAAATATTTATTAAAATTTAATTTTTTTAACAAATTAAATTTAAGATTAAGAATATAAAAAATAAAATTTATCTTAATTTATTGTAAATATAAAAATAAATATTAAAAAAAATATATATTAATTTTTAATTGTGAGCTCCACCTGAATGGTGGAACCCACAAAAAGAACTTGTGGAGCGCTTCATAGAATTGAAGCGCTCCATCCACGTGAACCTCTCCCTAATGGGAGAGGCTCACGTAAACTGCTATGTCACATGTTTATGGGGTTGTAAACCCACCATTATTCTTGGGCTAAACACATAATTAGGCCCCTGAACTTATACCCATCATCCCTCTAGCTCCCTCAACTAGTTTTGTATCCTTTCAGCCCCTTCAACTTCTAAAATCGTTGCATTTAAATACAAAAGTTAACACCGTCAGTTTTTTCCGTTAGTTTGGTAAAAACAACATATTTTGTATCCTTTCAACCCCTTAAACTTCTAAATAGATAATATTTAACAAAAAATCATTACATCTTGTAAATTTGAGCTAGATTTTATAAAACTACAGAATTTAAATATTTTAGAAATATTTTAAATCATAACACCATCTAGCGATAAATAGTGTTCGATTCGAGGAAATTTTTTAATTAAACTGTTAACTGCTCAAATCAATCAGTTTGATTAATCGTCGGCTCAGTGTGAATATTTTTACTGAAAAATTTATGACGAATTTCTTCGAAAACTTCATACGAAATTTGTCAATTTGTGACAAAATTCGTTTAATTTTTTTGTATTTGAAATATTTTTATAGATGGAAAAGACTTCATATTTTTTTACTGGTGTCAAAAATTTCTGAAGAAATCCATCAGAAAAACATCATATCTTTTTAAATCGATTTTAATATTACAGCTACAAAAAAATTAAGCAAATTTCGTCACAAATTTTCGACAGATTTGCGTTTGAAAGTTTTAACGAAATCTGTCGAAAATTTTGCAGCAAAAATATTGAATTTTTTACACCAAACCGGCTATTGATTGAACAGATCAATTTGGACGGTTAACAGTTTAATTAAAAAATTTCCTCGAATCGAACAATATTTACCGCTAGATGGTGTTATGATTTAAAATATGTCCAAAATATTTAAATTATGTAGTTTTATAAAATCTAGCTCAAATTTACAACTGTTAATGTTTTGAAAAATATTATTAATTCATCAAGATGCAATGATTTTTATTTAAATATTATGTATTTAGAAGTTTAAGGGTTGAAAGGATACAAAATATGTTTTTTTACCAAACTAACGGAAAAAACTAACGGTGTTAACTTTTGTATTTAAATGCAACGATTTTAGAAGTTGAAGGGGCTGAGAGGATACAAAACTGGTTGAGGGGGCTAGAGGGATGATGGGTATAAGTTCAGGGGACTAATTATGGGTTTAGCCTAAAACAAATTATCAATTAGAGTTAGTCTTAAATATACATAAGGCAAGTTATATTTAAGAAAAAAATAAATAAATAATAAAATCTATCGCTAAGTTCATATAAAAGTAAGTAAAAGATGTAAAAAATAAGCATGAAGAAACACCACCATAAATGCAACTAGAACCCCCTTGCATAAACATCAATAAACAATAAAGTACAGAAGGAAAAACAGAAGATAGAAAATGCCACTTCCAAACAAAATGCTTAGGACTTTCACTTGGATACTCCATCTTATGTTTTGCTTGTTTTATGAATTAGTATCGTATGATATAGCATTGTTAAAAAAATAATCACATTTGTTTTATCAATTCATTAGATCGTAATGGTTAAGGTTGTTTTTCTATAATTTTAAAACTATTTAAAAAGCCATAAGATTTTAACCCACTAAATTGGTGTGTTATCATGTTTTTAATATTCATTTAACAAATTTACCCTCATTTCATTCTTTCACTTCTATGTTTCAATATTTATCAGACAAATTGACCCTCATCTCCATTGTGTTTTCAACAACAATTAATATTTAGACGACAATGGTTCTTATTTAGATGTTCCAAAATTTTCATAAATTATCAATAAAATATTTTAAAAAATCTACTTTATTAATAATTTTTTCTTACAATTTTTTTTGGATTATTGTGATAGAATTAAAACTAAATAATATGTTCAAAATTTCTTTGAGCTATAAAAATAAAATAATATTTTTATTAATTTTAGTATACACCAATTATTGAAATTTCTTTAAGCTAAATTAATTCTATTTAATAGGGTAATTTGGTCACTTTAATATTTTATTAAAATTTTCTTTTTATTAATTAAATTAAGAGAACATTACTGTATATTAATAATCCACCCACTCATTCCAAGCACATTATAGTTTTAAACTATACCATATAATACTATACTACACCAACGTATACTTTAATAATGCATACTAAACTCAAAATTGCATAGCGTTAGTCACTCAACCTTAACGCTAATACATTGATAAAAAATAAATTTTAATTCATATGTTTGACGAAAAATAAGTTTCGAGAGAAAATACTTGTTCTTAGAAAATGATTCCCAAAATTTTATTTTTTAGAGTTGTATTTTTGATAATCGATAATCATATAAAAATTAATTAAATATATTTGAAATTCATGTAAATAAAATGTGAACACATTAAAACACATTAAGAAAAGTAAAAATTTCTATAATAAAACTTAAAACAATTAATATATATATATATATATATATATATTATAAGATTTTTACATAAATATCAGGCTCAAAATTGAAATTCATTTTTAATTCGTCTAGAAGTTATTGAAAAAGTTATGGGTATATTTTAAAAAAATGAAAAGTTTAGTTTTAAAAAAGAGTTTTTAAAAAATAAATTATAAACATGTATACCATAGCTAAAAAGCTGACATTAATGTAACTATCCCTAAATATTAAGTAATATATATAAACAAGTGAAATAGTAAAAAATATTTTCTGTTTTTAAGAGAAAAATACGTTGTTTATTGTTTATTTTTCAGTTTACCAAAAAATAATTTTTCACTGACTTTTTTCTTGATTCGAACAAACAATGAAAAAAATATATATTTTTCAAGAAAATATTTTCTGCCAAACAAATAGAGCCTTACGAGAAATTAGTTTTATCGAATGATTTACACTCATTCCAAAAACAAGATCCTCACTTCATACCCCATTACAAACGAGCAGTCGGAACAAGCCGTTTAGGGTTGGTTTACTAAGGAATCCTTTCCCTTCTTTTTATTTCTAAAATGAAAGATTCTCATGAGACTTTCTAAGAGATTCAATCTCAAAGTGAATATCATCATGGTGGCATGAAGAAGATTCTATGGTTTCATTTTGAGCTTGCTGGCTTCAATGGTTGTTTTCATGATCCATTGAGTGCATTTGCCTTTTTTTTCCTGTATGTATGTTTGCGTTTGAATGTGGTTGATGAATTAAGAATGACAGAGAAGGCATGAGAATTTATCTTTTATTTTTTATCCACATTTTCATCTTCATTTTTTAACAAAAGATTTATTGACTATAGTTTAATGGTGCCCTTCATCGGGCTAGGCTATGAATGGAAGCAACGATAGAGAATAACAACTTCATTAAACTACCATTATCCACTACAACCTAGTAAATAGCATGGAAGGAAACCATTCAGTTGTGATGTATAGTTCCAAGACAAATTCTCATGCAATAAAAACCTTAATTAAGTACATATATAGCATTGTGTCAAGCAGGAAATTCATAGTTTGTCTTTGACAAAAATTCATACAATTATAAACACCTGCATTTTTACATGAAATAGGAAATGCCAATTTGCTGTCTAAAATAAGAAGCTTTGATGAAACTAGCTAGTAAGTATGTAGGTTCCTCTTGGATACAAACAAGAGAGTGAAAATTCAGCAAGATATATTGTGCAACATAGACAATATAGGAGCCTCATACGTCTATTATAGGAAACTTTTGAAGATTCTCAGTATAACATATATACAATACTACTTAAATAAGAGTATATCATTCATAAAGAAGAAATAAAAGAAATCCTATTTTAATATTCCTGAATAATGAGAATATATGAAACTCGTTTGGGAGTAAGACTCCCGAAGCTCTCTATAAATAGTGCAGTGTGAGTGGAAGCTATTTCAAACTTAAAAAGAGAGGAAGAGCACTGGTAAGTTCTATTACAAATCTTCAATTTGGTATTTTAATAATTGTCTATAGTCCCTATGGATTCAATATTTTCGTGCATAAAACATTATATTTCAAATGTTATGACTTTATATGATTTAACAATATTTTTGCGAATATTGCAGGTGAGAGTAAGAGCAAGATGATGAACACTGATTTGTTGATAATAATCGCGTTAGTGGTTGTTCTTTTTGTTGTCTTGGTATGGACACTATATTATGCAGTGCAGTTATGTCACAACATCGGATGTAGCCAAGACAAATGTTAAATTGTCTCTCCCCTTAGTATGTAGCTTAACTAGTTAGATAATTGTGTTTTTTTTTAATTTCATGTGGTTTTAAATGTATTGTTTAATAAAGTATCCTCAATAATATCGTTTATTATTTATTTTCTTCTTCTTGCAATCAAAATTCTATAGTTATCGTCAATTCATATTAGTCGTGTTGTAATCGTGTTAGTACTATTTTTATTAAAATATTTATTAAATTCATATTATTTATGTTGTGTCATAAATGTTATCGTATAAAAATTCCCAGCTCTATACATAGTTGAACTTATACATAATTCAACTTCATGAAGATGAATGAATTGAATACCAAAATAAGTGTGAAGTTCATTAAAACTTCGATCACTGGAACCAAAAAAACATGTTGATTCAATGAATTCATAATAAAATTTTGTTAATAATTATAACAAACAAAGATACACAAACAAATAAAACAGAAATAAACAATTTAAACTCATTCCAAAAACAAGATCCTCACTGCATATGAGCTGTTCGAACAAGCCGCTAGCTAGGGGTTGGTTTACTAAGGAATCCTATCCTTTTTTTTCTAAAATGAAAGATTCTCATGAGACATTGTAAGAGATTCAATCTCAGAGTGAATATCAGCATGGTGGCATGAAGATTCTATGGTTTCGTTCTGAGTTTGCTGAGTGGCGGCTTCAATGGTTGTTTCATGATCCATTTAGAACTGACTATTCAAGTTGATGAGTTGAATTAGTGTCGCCTTCTAACGCGATTAACTCAAGCTGAAATTCAAACTCAACCTATTTAATAATCAGGTTAACAGGTTGAACTAGCACGATTAGGTAGGTGTGAAAATTTCTAACACGATAATACGATTATACACGACATGAATTATACGAATTTAGTTTTTGTAATGCTTATGTCATAAATAATGATATTTAATAGAAAAATCACTAACACAATTATGATCGACCAACTCAAATTGTCATCTCTACGATTAGACAAATTTATTATATAGGTTACGAGTTTGAGCGGTTTAATTGATACGAATTTTCTCATTTATTTATATAGGTTAACATCTTAAATGAGTTAAAAATTAAAATGTTTAACACTCTTTGTCTCAAGACTCTAATCACTACAAAAATAAAGACATTTGAGGCGATTTTTTTGGGGCGGTTTAGAAAATTGACCTTATTTATTTGGATGATGAAATTATTTTGGACGGATATAAAAACTGTCCTTTAGTTCTATATAAACCGTCCAAAATTAAAATGTCATTTTTCATATTAATTTGATCATATTAAAATATTTTTTTTAAAATAAATAAGTTTAAAATAATAAAAACGTAAACATTATTAAATTAAAACTGATAATTAAAACTCAAATGAAAATGTTATTTACTAATTTTCATTGTCTGTTGTAAAAACCGAAGAATAACCACATATTTCTCAACATAATCAATTAATTAAATTCGGGATAATTACATGCACACACACATTTCATATATGTTATGCATTTTTATTTTCTATTTTTCAAATCTACCAATTTTTTATAATTCAACTTTCCATATTATTTCATCAATACACCCACTAACTACTCAAATAACTTCCAAATTTAATAAAATTAAATTATTTTTATTAAGCTTAATATTCATGTAAAAATCCCATTAAAATCCTATTAATTTATTCTCTCCACTTCAACCAGCCCACTTCTACCTTTCTTTCCCCACTCCACGCCATCACTACCTCCCCATCTCCATATTCACACAAAAGAATCGTTCTCAACTCCTCTGGTTCTTAATAAACTCAGAAATCCACAAATCACCCTCTCCTTCAACGTTTCCATTTTAAGCTAGTTGTTCTCGATCGTTCTCCTTCCCTCTGGCCACTGCTTCTGATGTCCTTTACTTTTCTCCACCGTCTGTTTTCGGTAAGTCGTCGTCTTTAATTATCCTCTTTTGGTTTCGCGTTTGTTTAATAAAATGGTGACAACGTATAACATTGGCAGATTTCTCCAAACGCAATTGTTACCTTTGTTTCATTCTTTTGTGCTCATTGCCGAGGTAGAGTGTCGATCCTGTTCGTTCTCTTCTTGATTCTCTTTGCTCGACTTAAATTAGAATTCTTTGCTTATGATTTCAGGTTTCTTCCATTTGGTTTAAGGCTAAAACCAAACAAACTGTTAGTCCGTTCAATTTGGTTGTTGTAAACAATAAAGGTAAAGTTGTGGATTGATAATTGTGGGTTGTGTTTGATTTGAATTGTATTCTGAATAGGTATTAAGATGTGGAAAAATAGAGATGGTAGTGTGAATTGTTTAGGGTGCATTATGAGTGCTATGAATTTGGCAAAATTTAAGAAAAACTAAGCATTAATTTATTATAAAAATTAGAAAGAAAAATGTTAAGTTTCAATTAACTAAAATTTTTATTCTAGTAATAAAAAAAACAAAATAATCAAATTAATATTATTTAATATTATTAGGTCTGACCCGATTTTAAAAAATTTAGAAATTTTAGTAAAAATGTTTTAGCTGTAACATTTCTACGACAGGATGTCTCACTTTAGATTTGACCTTTTTATAAATTTCTTAACAGTACATTTTAAATAATTATTTTTGTTTAGCATTAACTTATATTTTTTTAATCCTTGTATTTTTTTTTCAGGTTAGCTATCGATAGATCATTCCTCATCCTCGGCGATTGTCCATGCAAAATTTCTTAACTAATTAAGTTCTTGAGTTAATTTTTTGTATTGTTGTTAGTTTTAAAAATTATTTCATATTATATCAGGACATGTTACAAATTATGAATGTTATGAATATTTTAATTTAATTTATCATTTTTAGTTATTGTACACTCAATTATAAAAAATATTTTTCTAAACTCAAAAAATAATTACAGTTTAGATTTATATATTAATATTATTAATGATGCTTTAAAATCAAAATTTTAATTGTTGGAGCAGTTTTAAAATTGTCCTAAATTATTACTTAAAAAGGACGTTAAAAAATCCAAAAAAGTTCCTAAAAACCGTCTCTAAATCATATTATTTGGACAGTTAAAACCACCTCTAAAAGTATTTTAAAAAAAAACTGACCCAATTCCATTTACACTAGGGACACATCAGAAGCGCCCCAACAAAGTTTTACTATTTACACTATACTCATATCTGCATGACTTCGTATCGAGTTGGTTCAAATTGACAGATCGAGTCAATTTTTGTCAGGTCTAAACCTATTGAGCACTGGACGATCCCAGTCTTTTTTTTTCCTGTATGCGTGCGTTTGAATGTGGGTGAGAAGGCATGGGGATTTATCTTTATTTTTTATTAACATTTGATCTTGGTTTTTTAACAAAGGATTTATTTACTATAGTGTAATGGTGGTCTTCATCAGGCTATTTAGATGCCATTAAACCACCATTCTCCCTAGTAAATAGCATAGAAGGAAATCGTTCAGTTTGATGTATAGTTGAAAGACAAATTCTCATGCACTAACAACCTTAAGTACATATATAGCATTGTGGCATGCAGCAATTTCATAGTTTGTTGTTTACAAATCTGAAAGAAAAACTTTAAAATTCATACAATTATAAACACCTGCATTTTTACATGAAATAGGAAATGCCAATCTGTTGTCTAAAATAGGAAGCTTTGATGAAACTAGTATGTATGTAATTGTACACATATACAATCTACTTAAATAAGAGTATATATAATTCATAAAGAAAAAAAAATCCTATTTTAATAATCCTGAATAGCGATAATATATGTCACTCATTTACGAGTTAGACTCACGAAGCTCTCTATAAATAGTGCAGTGGAAGCTGTTTGAACTTAAAAAGAGAGGAAGAATAAAGCATAGGTAAGTTCTTTCTATTACAAATTGAAAATTTGTAATTTTAACAACCCCTATGTGGGTTCAATGTTTCCGTGCAAATGTTATGACTTTTATATGATCTAATTACAATATTTTTATGAATAATCAGGTGAGAGTAAGAACAAGATGATGAATATTGGTTTGTTGATAATAATCGTATTAGTGGTGATTCTTTTTGTTATCTTGGTATGGGCATTATATTATGCAGTGCAATTATGTCACAATATCGGATGTAGCCGAGACAAATGTTGAACTGTCTCTTCCCTCACCATGTAGCTTAGCTATTCACATAATTGTGGTTTTTTTTTAATTTCATTTGGTTTTAAAAGGGTTTAATGTATTTGTTTAACAAAGTATTCTCAATAATATTGTTTCCCATTTATTTTTTTCTTGCAATCAAAACTCTATACTTATTGTCAATTCATATTAGTTGTGTCGTAATCGTGTCAGTATTATTTTTTACTAAAATATTTAATAAATTCGTATCATTCATGTGTTACAAAATGTACTCATAAATCGCAGCTCTGTACCTTCATGTAGATCAATGAATTGACGGGTACTTAACCAAAGAAATTGTATAAAATTCATAATAAAATTTTGTTAATTATTATAATAAAGAAAGATTCACCAACAAATAAAATAGAAATAAAATTCTGTTATTGCAATTCTCTCCTCCCTCCCAACACTCTCTCCTTTCATTCTCCCAGTCCCACCACTCTTTCTCTCTCCGATCCCATTTTTACGTGTTTCTTTTTGTAAAAGTTTGGAACTTTTAGTGTGGACTGAGTTATAGAATAGATTGTTGTTTGGCTTTAGCTGAATTCGATGATCTCATCAAAATTGCTTGTTATCTTTGGTTGAAGATGTGGAGTTCTAATTTTTGTTGGGATTTGAATTTGGTTTTGGTGTTTGTTTGAAGCACTATGATCTGTGCAGTTTTAATTTTTATTGGGATCTGAGTTTGGAACTTTTGGTGATTTGTTTGGACTTTTATTTCTCTCAGTTTGGTACATTTGAAAAATGTAAAACTTTTGTGAATTTTATGAGCGTCCTGAATTGCGTTTATGATTTGCTATATCTTAGTTTGGCAGCTTTCATCTCTTGTCATTAATCCAGTTTAACGTTGATCATTTAGTTCATTGAAGCAACGCATTACTGCACTTAATTAATTGTGTGGCTTGAGCTATTTATGGCTAAAAGTGTCAAATGTGATTTTTGGTCAATATGATATGAATATGATATGAGTATTACTGGAGTTGTTTGGCTTAATGTACACCTTTTGCTACTGATGTCCACACATTTTCAAATGTATGCTTTTTGGTGATTGGTAGTGTTAGACTTGCTGAGTTTTCAATGCCTGACTCTGTTTACGAAATAAGATGATGGGTTGAAACTATGCATCTTGTATTGGTGCTTAAGGAATCTTTAATTCACATTGCTGTTGAGATATGCTCTGCTCTCGTCTTCCTTCATTCCAACAAGCCTAACATCATCCATGGAAGTTTGAAACCATCCATCGTCCCCCTTAACTCCAATTTCTTCTGTAAACTGGTTAACTTGGGCATGCTTTATTTGATCCCCCAAAGATGTTTATTCATTTGGAAGTGTATTGTTGTACCTTTTTGATCGGAAGGCGAGTTGCAAGCGTAGTTAAAGATGTATAAAATGTGCACTAGGAAAGGGCAATTTAAGACATTGCTACACTCTACTGCACTAAAACTGTTAGAAAATGACGGGGACTTATGGCCTGTTTGGTGTATGCCGTATGATTTTGTTACTTTTTTATGGTATGATTTTATATTGTAAAAAGAGAATTATGTGCAGAACTAATAAAATACCCCAACAACTTAAATTTATTATCCTTCTAGTTTCTTCAATTGATTATAACATCACTCGTAATGAATTAATAATAGTGTGTAAAACATCAATACTTATATAATTTTTTTAAAAATATAGATCTAAAATGTTTTAGTAATATTTAAATCATAACACTACTTTAAGTGTGAATACGGCTTGGTTCGGTTGGTTTTTTAATTAAATCATTAGCTAAACCAAAGATTTCAATCTTTATTTCATGAAATATATAGTTGAGTTGCAATTTTAACGAGCATATGACCAAACAGGTGAAAAAAAATAAAAAATACCAATTCAGAATCTTTTCAAAGATATTTACCAATTAGGAGTGAAAAAAATCAATTTAGCCATGTATATCCGCCCATACATATGGCGTAAATTAGCATATTTTGCCAATTATACTAGTGAAATATTTGTCGTATTCTGCCAGTATAACCAGCGAAATACGCCTAGCTATACTTGACTGCAGTGGGTGCAGACCCACGTGGGCTGCAACCCACTTGCATGCCAAGGAGATTCTTTTCATTTTAATTTTTTTGTTTAATATATTAATATTATTTTTATTTTTTAAAATACATAAATATATAATAATTTTGTAATAAAAAATTAGTATATATATTTTTAATTTATTTTATTATTATTATGATTATATGTAATTTATCTATTATAAATTTGAATAATATTGTGTAATATTCGTAAAGAGTGGATATACATAATTTTGTATATTATATTAATATTATATTTTTGTAATATTCGTAAGGAGTAGTATATCTCACTAGTATAGGTAGTGGGATTGAATTATTTAAAAAAAAATCCCTATTTAGTAAATATTTTTTTTTCACCTCTTTTTAGTAATTATTTTTTTTCACCTTTAATTGAGAATTTTTTTTTTTGAAACACTACATTGGTAATTTGTCCCAGTTTTGACAAATTGATCAATTCAGTTTGATTAACAATTCATTCAAATATTTTAATTAACCAAACCACAATCAAAATGACCAAGTCGGTTAATAAAATCACTTATTTATAACAATTTTTTTTATTTAGAATGCAAAAGTAGAAAGAAAATGCTATAACCAAACTCAAAACAAAAGAAACATTGATCAATGCGATAGTTTAAAGCGAGAGGGGGGGCAAAAGAAGCATCATCAATATGCAAAAGACAATGAAGTTCTAAATTTGCCAAAATTCGAAAAAATAACACAAACAACAATGTCTGATCAAAAAGGGTAAATTTAGGAGAAAATAAATTATTTGTCGTCACATTATTTGCAAATAAATAATAATTTCAGTACCCAAGAACAATATAACATCACTCATCATATACAAAATAGAAAACAACATGACGATGAAGAAATAAGATGCAGAGTTGCAGTGCATTTTGTCTATCATGTAAACAACATGCAGTCATGAATCCATGTGGGAGAAACTAAAGTTGAGGCATTGATCTAATATTTGTTTCTAAACTGTAAAAGCACAATCACGACAATGACAAAGGAATAGAAACTGATTATTTTCGTGAAGAATCAGGGATGAAAGCAGGTAAAAAAAAATTAAGTATCTGCAGGTATCCGTTCCGTTAAATTCAATTCAAACCCGATATAAACGTGTTTGGGATGGGTACGGGTAGTTAAAACCCTATCCGTTACGGGTTTAGGTCGGATACGGATTCACCCTTCTTTGTATCCGAAACTTGAACCCCCTTATATTAATGGGTTCGGATAGGGGTACCCGTGGATACCCAACTAATTTATCCATTTAAAATATAAAATGAAATGTTTTCATTAGGATTGCATCACTACTCAACATAATCATATGAATTACCACTAAACTAACTGCTTTTCTGATTTCAAAAAAAAAAAAAACTAACTGCTTTTCTCGAACATGGCCTCGGAGATGATGTAGCAACTTGACTGTTTCTTCTAGTGCTACATCGCTCCTACAAATTTCCAACTAATGGCTTCCTTTTTGTAATATCGATTCTTTCTACACTTAGTTTCTGATCCATTATTTGCGTATTGTGCAGGTGGACTTCGGGGAGACAGATTTTTCTTCTTTTAAGTTTCGTTTATGTGAAGTATTGAAACAGTTGATCTAAAAGATACACTGGCAATTTAATGATAACAATTTTGATTTTGCAACTTATAAACACAGTTGGATATGAGTTGTTTCTCTGCTTTCTATTGCCATTATTTTTTAGGAAAACACACAATGATGGATTGTTATTGCCATGATGTAGATTTTTTTTAAATGTCCTTACTCCTAATTGCCTCAACCTAGCTAGACTGACCTCAAGTTCTAAGGACACCCTACTCCGAACAATCCAGCTAAGCTGACCTCTCTGAAGTTGGGTGGACAATTTCCATTAATAGCTAAAAATACATTAGACCATGAAGGTCTTACAGTGTTGTTGTTACAAAGGTTAGGATTAGAAGTTCCTAATTGACCATAATACAACACATTAGTAACGGTGCTAGTAATTCATCAAGCTCTCTAAAGATGAAATATTGTTGGCCCACGTTTTGTCTAGCTAGCCAATGGGCAGCTAGATTTGATTCCCGGACAGTATGTTGACATATACTTTCTGTGTTTGTATTCATGAAAAGTTGAATTTCCCATGATGTAGATTGATCATGTCATCAAATCGAACCACTATTTACTAGTTAATAGTTAGGTTTGGATGAATATATTAATAGAGTATAGATTTGTGGTTGGTCATTTACCCAATTATTAAAGATGGATAAGTAATTAAGTGATTTAAATAAATAACCGATCAAACCAATCCATGATCAATCTTAAGTTATATGTAAAATCGTCCTATTAATTACACCCTTTTAGTTAGCGATGACAATTCGGGTTGGCGGGTCGTAATCGTGTCAGTAATTTTTTTCTATCAAATGTCATTATTTATAGCATAAAAATACAAAAATGAATTTGTGTTATGTCTAATTGTATACTCATTAATCGTGTTATCGGGATAAAAATTATCAGCCCTGCTTTTAGTGTTATTGTTTGTAAAAATTATAAAAGCTTTAGTTGGCAAAAGAGTTTTAAGTATTTGAACAATTAAAAGGCATCTTTTACGTCAATGAGATATTTTTTTTGTTAAAAATTGTTTTTTCTTTAGCAAAATAGCTATTTGATATTTTGGTAATATTTTGGTAAAAATAGTTGTTTGCTCTTAAACATTAACATATCATTTTCTTATTTTATTTTTTTTTCAATATAATATATTTAATACTTCTTCCGTCTTAAAATAAATATCGTTTAAAATTTTGTATACGAATTAAGATACATTTAATATGTTTTAAATTAGTGTTCAATTGATTATTATACTCTTTTAGTTGAGTACATTAAAAGAACCACTAAATTGAATTAGCATTGAAAATGAAAAATTAATGATGATAATATTAAAATAAATTACTAATTTTGTATTAGTAGTAAAAAATGATATTTAATATTACGAATATATTTTTTCAAAAAAAAATACATCTATTTTAAAACAAAATGAATATATTGTTTGATGGTAAAATTTTAAAAATTAATATATTTATTATTACTTATAAAATTAAAATAAACATATATAGAAACTTAATATTTTTTTCTAATTTATATTTTTATTAATAAAATAATTTATAAAAATATTTTTATTATAACTATAAAATATTTACGATTAATAATAATTTTTTATAATAAACTATTAAAGAATCATTTAATTTTTTAAAAAGAAACAATATTTTTTTCTACGACAACAATTTTGAAAAGTAACTTCAAATGGATCTTTAATCTCCGCCCCTAATGCTGGAAAGCAGACAGTTAGTTTTTAGATGTTCCTGCGAAAACGAATTAAACCTGTTAGTTTATTTAGATGATTTTAGATTTTGGTGATTTTAGAGTTTATGTATGCGAGGCTACTGAAATTTTTGCTTCAAATATTTTATAATTATCGTTCCCATAAATTTAATGAAATACAAACTCAATTCTAATTCAATTTTCAAAAGTTAATAATTTAATGGTTTATTGTATTTGTAACTATATTTGAAAACTTGAATGTTTGTTTATATTAATAGATGTAAGTAAATAATAATAAGTTACCTATTAAATTGTCTAACTCTTTTTATTTTATATTATTTTAATAAAACAGTTGGAAAGAAGCATATTGTATGAAATTATTAAAAAAATGTTATGTAAGATGTATAAATTATGTTTATTTTTATTGTTTGATATGGTGGCGGACCGAAGCAAGCACCAGTGAGATCCTACTTTTCTGTCTCACCTACGACTCCGAGTTAGTTATCGGAGTCAATGCTAACATTTCTACTTATCTTGCTGAACTCAGTGTTTTTACTAAAAAAATTGTGTATTTTGTGCCCAATTTTTTAGACGCTAAATATATAATTTTAGACATTAAATACATTGAGCGTTTAAAGTTGATGATCATAATTGCAAAAGGGTTAATAATGGTAGGCCACTTATAGAGCAAAACGTATTTCGATTGTGTTTTTTTTTTTGGATTATTCATTCCTTTGCATGCATGCGCGCCATTCTCCATACGCTAATTCATTTGTTCTCCATATTTGATCGCTCACAACTTTAATGATTTGGTTTTAGAAGAATTTGAATAAAATATAAATAAGAAAAATAATACATATGACACCTTTTACAAACAAAAAAAAAATACTAAAATATAATTATTATTTAACTAATATTACCCGAATAAGATTCAATAATAAAAAAATAATACAATCTTATCTTTTTAAAAAAATATCAAACAACATTTATTGAATAAAAATTGTCTTTATTTAAAAATTAAATACACTATTAATTTTTGTTTAAAATAAATAAAGAATTAAAAATAAAAAATCATCAATCTCTTCCATAATAAATTCGAAATGACTACCAAAAATATCTACAAATGCCATATATCCATCAAATATAATAGGTGGGCTCCATTAGAGTTGAGGCCTACCTCAATAATAGTATAAAAGGAACTTTATTGTATATTTTCATGTGTAGTATATAAAGAAAATATAGTAATTGTGAGTTCAAAGTTTTCAACTAAGTGAATATAAAGTAGATAGTGAGGTTTATGGAATATAAATTGGTGAATAGTTATAAATCCTTGTATAAGATGTATAAATTATGCCTAATTAGTTGGATCTCACCATGTGAAGGGGAAGTGCTCCAGAACACAGAGAAGTTTATGTAATGCGGTTGATGGAGGTTATGAACTCCCAATAAAAAACCCTCAATTTATAAGGAGATATTTATCACATCACTATAAAGTAAAAAGATTTATAATTATACCACGTCAATATTTTATTATTTTTTATTTATTAATTTTTTTAATACTCTAAACTCCTTATTAAACTTTATAATAAGATTTATTATATTTGATACCTACTATATCAACATAAAGTTTTAACATATGACTTTATAGGAAGAGATTTACTACAAAAGTGGCAATAAAATCTCATTCTAGATACTCTTAGCTGCATTAGTGATTTAAAATAAAACGTGTAAGAGCCGCTACTTCTTATACAAAATAAAATAATTTTTATTAAAAAATTACATGTTTAGTAATATTTAAAATTTACTTCTCTTGATAAAGTTTTTTTAGTGAAAACTGTTAAATTGAGCCTAACTCACTCCTACAAGGCACCTTGTAGGAGTGTAACGCCCCAAAAAATGTAATTAAAATTATCGAAAAAATATTGCCAAAATAGTGCCAAATGGCCTTGGAAACGGTCTGCCTAAACCGTTTCCCAGACCATTTTGAATGCGGACAAGAAAATAATGTCACCTTGACAGTAAAGGAAAACAGGTGAGCAAACAGTCTGCACAAACCGTTTGGTGAACTGTTTTCGACTATCGGGACTTAAAAATACAACACGTGAACATTTGAACGAAGGAACCAAAAACCCTATTAGAGCCCTCCCGAATTTTCCCTTCCTACTCTAAAACCCTTCCATTTCAAAGCATTAACCACCAAATCCAACCATAGAAACCCAAGTTTGAGCGGCTCTTGGTCTAAGGAAGAGAGTATTCATTGATTCTCGACAAAGAAGAAAGGTAACCTCTAACTTTATACTTGTTGCATGTAGGGTTTTGAGCCTAGGGTTGGAAGAATGGGTATATTCAGGTAAGATATTCTAAATGGGGGTAGAGGTACATAATGGGGAGTGAAAAATTATAATTAGGAAGAGATTGAATTCTTAGGGTTTCGGAAAACTTGGGGGTTTTTGTTAATTATGAGTGGAAATGTACAATTGAACACGAAATTGGGTTTAATATGGAAATTGTGGCAAAAATCAAGTAGGAAATGTAATATGAGATTCGGATCAGAATTGAGTCGTGCGTCGACTTCACGGGATTTGAGGTAAGTGCATCGAAAAATAATTACCATTGTATGTCTTGCATCTGTATGGTTAATTATATGCAATTAATTGGCATTTGTTGAAAAAATTAGAAAAATGTGTCTAAAGGAATATGGATGCTTAGTGTCAATTCGTGGGATTATATTTGAGAATGCATGAATTGTGATTGGAATGATTAAATGTGTATTTCATGGCAATGCATTGTGGAAATGAAATGTATAAATTGATTATGATGTGTTGTGGAAAATTGGCTTGATGAAGTAATTGACTTGATCGATTGTTGGTTGAAATTGTGATTATGGAAAATAAGTTTGATGTTAATGGTTTATGATGAATGTTCATGAGATTTATGGAAATTTATTTAAAGTCGATTTCATGTCATATTTTGGCATTGCATGAGCATGTGTGTATGTTCATGGTGAGAAATAAAATAAGGAGCAGGTGCTCAAGAGTGAAATCGACAAAAATAAGGAGCGGGCACTCAATGTCGATAAGAAAAAAAGGAGCGGGTGCTCACAGGAGAGAGATCCCTCGAAAAGAGAAGAAAAGGGAACGGTGCTCACGAGAGAGAAATCTCTTGATAAGAGAATAAGGAGCGGGTGCTCACGAGGGGAGACCTCTCGAAAAGAAATGAGGTCGAGAGCTCTCTAAGGAAATTAATGAGAGACCCGGGCATATGTTGCTTGAAAAATGCATTAGGATTGCATTGCATTCATCTTGACTATATAATGTAGTATGCATGAGTTGAATGATGAATGATGTGAGGTTAATGGACTGTCAATGGGAAATGTTATATGAATATGAATGAGTTATGACTTGATGAATTATTGTTTGACTTGGTGTTGTGAATGCCTAGAAATGTGACTGGTATTTGAGTGTATGCTTGAAAATAAGATTGATGTTAGTGTGAAATGTGAATGACATGTTTTTCATGAGTTGAGATGTAAGTGCGTTGTGTATTGCTGGAAACAGAAGGTTGAAACAGGCTGAAAATCGGGCTACCTAAGCCATTTCCCATATCGTTTCACTTCCAGAGAGTTCCAGAAGGGTTAGAATTCACTACTAAAGGTAAACAGAAGGGTTGGAACGAGCTAAAAAATAGGTTACTCAAACTGTTTCCTAGACCGTTCTCATACAGTAAAAAGAGGTAATCGAAGATTGTAAAAAGAAAACTGTAGTGGATGAACGACATGTAAAATTGGGAAGTTAGAGAATTTAAGAGAGCTAAAGCTACACCCATGAATAATACATTCAAAATATGTAAACAACGAGTACTTATGCATTAACCACCTTGGTAAGTGTTGTAGGTGCACTTACTGGGTATTTAGTTACTCATAATGCGTGTGTGGTTGTGTTAATTGTGCAGAGCGACAGTAGTTAGCGACGGGACTATACTTTTTGGTGGTGCTAAGCGGTGCGATACTTGAAGGAGGTTGGGGCTCCTTAACTTTTTAATTTTATTATCTTTTGTACATCTATACGAACATTTGTATAAATAGGAGATTTGCACACTTTGAAATTATAAATCGTTTCTCATTGCTTCCACAAAATCATAACATATTTTGTATACGACCAAACATTGGTCATTGCTTTTAATAGTGCATATCTAATTTCCTTTTTCGTCTTTGATCACCTTATTGTTTAAAAAAATGGGTGCCAAAGCCCTTATTTTATTTGAAAATCCGATTTACGAATTTGGGGTTCACTGGGGTAGGTTTGTCACTCATTATATATTGAACATACCAACACAACTAGCCAATGTGGAATTTATAACACACCCCGCAACCCAAACTGGGCTGAATAGAACAATCAAATGGGCTTTGGGTAACTTAAGGTCGGGCACCACCCCAAGCTATTAGACTAGGGGTGGCTCTGATACCATATTAAATTGGGCCTAACTCACTCTTAAAAGACACCTTATAGGAGGAGGTTTGTCACTGATTATATATTGAACATACCAACACAACCTAGCTAATATGATATACATGACAAAAACTTTGCATTATGATACCATAACTATTTGATATTTTATTAAAAAATAAAAAAATAAAAAATATAATATTTTATTTTTTAATAAAGTATTTTTTTCAAATTATTACTATTTTTTATAAAATTCTGAATAATAGTTTTATTCTACAATATAAGAAAAATAAGTTATTTCTAACGAATTCGTCGCGATAGGCCAAAAATGCAGGCAAATTCATCAATAATAAGTCGTCGAGGAAAAGATTGTTGTAAATGCAATTTCTGTCAAATTTGTCTATAATTTTCGGTGAAAAATAAATTTTATTGAAATTATTTTTTCTAGGAAATTTTTTTTGTCAATAACTGATATAGTTAAAATGTTCATTGTAGAGATGGAAGTGGGTATCCTATAATAGGGTATCCGACCTGTTTAGCACTACTCGAATTCTATATAAATGAGTTTAGTACGGGTAGTAAAATCACTACCCGTCACGGGTTCAGGTTTATCCCTCGGTTATCCTAAATTCAAACCCACTTATATAAACGGGTACGAGTAGCGGGTACACGTCTTAATAAACTTATAAATATATAAAGATTTTATATTATTTATTATTCTATTTTAAATAAATTAAATAATTAATAAGATATTTATTTTTATTGATGTATTTTAATTAATAAAATATATTATATTTTCTATATTTTTAAATTATTAAATAGTATAATTGGATATTTAAACGAGTACGGGTACCCTAAGATAATTTTAATAGAGTTTGGAATGAATACGAGTAATGTATAAATGGGTTCGGAACTGGTACAAATAGTGATTTTGTTCAAATTTGGGTTGGACAATTTTAACGAATACCCAACCTAACTACACAAGTGATGTTTAATAGATGTTGAATATATATTTTGGTGGTAGGTGTTCGAATATATATATAGATGTATTTTTGTGAGCAATAACATAAATGTAGAATGAGACTATTTTTAATATTAGGATTTGTTTACACCAAAAATAATTCTGGTTTGTGGATTGAATTAACCGGACAAGTTTGATTTCATTAGGAACAAATTGGTAGAAAATAATGTAGAATTAATACACCAAGAAAAGGGAATAAAATCATAATATTAGAGGAATATCTGATTCATTTTACAAGACAACAAGATCAATCAAGGGGAATATTTGGTTGCCAAATGAGAGATATTTTCTGTCAAAAGAGAAAGCCATTATAAATATAAGAAGAAATTCAACGTGAAGAAACACACATTTGATAGCAACAATCAAGCTTTGCTTTATTTCTAGCCTTTTATTTTTTGAAATTTTTCATCTATATTTCTATTTCTTGCTATTATTTATTGTCGTTTAATGATTTGAATCTATTGAGTCAAGGACCCTTGGGAAAAAGATCGTCCTATTTTTCTCATAGTGCAATCGTTTGATTAGAAATTCAGATTTTGCCCATTTTCATTTATTTTAGTGTGGAAAAATAAAAATTCTTGGCACGCTCTCATTTATTTTCTAACTCTGTTTCGTGTATTCGCAGTTAGGAAGGACAACGTTTGTCGCTTTTCTCGAAAAAAGGCAAACAATTTAGCACGCTTGATGGTATGTTTTTTTATAATGGTGGTAACAAGAACCCGTGGTTGCTTCCCAGCCTGTGATTAATATCGAAGCTGAACAAGAAAGTTCGAATGAAATATGCTCAAAGAGGTCAATGGACAGGGGGCTAAGGGCAAAGTGGAAAATGGAAACAAAGGAAAATAGGTGGTAACTGCTTATCAGTCCCCACATAAGAGGGAGGACACGCCCAAAGCTCTAACTCTGTCAGTGGGTAAAAACACACACCTAAGGCTATACGGGGCCACTAACACGACCAGCTTTGTATGAAAAGGGTGCCCCATCCATTTTCAAGAGTGCTACACTTGGGGACAGTGGCTTTGAACCTAGGGTCGATGGAGTGCCCTGGGGCAGAACTCGTCGTTGCTTACACAAACTCTGTAAAGGCAAAAATATAGGTCAGGTGAATGCCAATGTCGTACGGGAGATGGTCCTTGATTTATTAGGTCTGGGTTTTCGCCCTATAGCAAGACCAGAATTCAAGAAACCGTACCCAGAACACATCGAAAGGGAACCTTTCCCAAAGGGAGTGAAAATTCCTGATTTTTCTTTGTTTTCATGTAAGGAGGTCAATCCACCGTGGAACACGTTGCTAGGTTCATCACGCAATGTAGAGGGTTTTTCGGCTGCCCCAATTACCAAAATATATTACTAAGGCTGTTTCCAAACTCCCTTACGGGGATAACATTCGCCTGGTATGTGTCCTTACCTAAAGATTATGTTTTTAGTTTGCTTGACATGTAGAAACTCTTCCACGCGAAATTCTTCAGAAGTGAGCCAGAAATGAGCATAGCTGACATGTCCAGACTAACTCAAGCACTAGGAGAAAAGGCGGATGACTTTATCACTAGATTTAAGAAGACGAGGAACAAATGTAAATTAATGATCCCAAAAATAGAGTTTGTAAGGAAGGCGCAACGGGGGCTGGACTTTGAATTGCGTAAAAAATTCCAAGGTATGGACCTTCGTGATTTTTACGAAATGGATGCCAAGGTGATGAGGAGCCTTTGCGCGAGGACACTGTGAGAAGAAAACAAGCCACGAGCACATACTTTTAAGAAGTCCAATTGGTGGACATGTCTAAAGCCCCTGGAGTAGAAGTGGCTGTGGCGACAATAGCAAACAAAAGAAATATCACTTACCCAAAGCTCGTCAAGAAAAATCCAAATTCCCATGTTAAAGGAGGTGACAAGAAAAATTTACAATATACCTTTGTTGTTGCCAAAATAGGGGAGATTTTTTATTTCTTGTTGCAGGAGCATCTTTTAAGTGTGCTAGAGGGTCATACCCTACCGTCAAAAGAAGAACAAAGGGGGAATGTAACATTCTTGTCCCGAAATCACATAATTAATGTAATAAGTAAAATGTTAATAAAAATAAGAATTTAAGTGATAAAATGACAAAAATAAATTATTAGAAATGAGTTTAAGGAAGGTTGAAAGAAGGTTGATGGATGATTGATGTTAAGTAAACAAAGAATCAAAGGAAGCTTAAAATCCAAAAAGTACACATGGTGGAGGTGAGAAAACGCATGGTGGGCATGACCACGTGTAATCCATGCCCACCACGCGTATTTTGTTGTTTCTGGAAAAAACATATAAGTTCGCTCGATCGCGAAATGATTCAAAACCTTCAATAATACATTTAGAGCTCCAGAGGAAAGGGAAGGAGAGAGAGACGAGGAAAGAGAGAGATTTAGTGAGAGAGAGTGGAGATTTAAGTAAAGGAGTTGATTCGAGTTATCGAATCATTCGTAATCTCGAGCTGGGGATCCATTGGTATAATCGAAACAGGTAAAACTCAAAGTTTCGTAAATTTTTACAAGTTTTACTATAGGAAGTTTTGATTTTTCTTGAATGGATTATTGAAATGACTAGAGAATTGAGATAGAATTGATTTAGATTGATGAATTCATGATGAAAGATAAAGTCAGAAATTTCTAGGGTTAGGATTAGAGTTTTGCAAAATTGAAAAGTAAATTTAACTAATTCATTAGGGCATGCATTATAAGTTTGGTTATATTGAATTTTATAGAAAGATTGGTATATGTTACTATAGGACGATAGACCAGACGGTCAGGACAGGATCAAAGCACGCAGAGGTCTGAGTATTTGCGTTGGCAAGTGAGTAGTCTAACTCACTTAAAACAGATTTAATATGAAATGGTGATATTATTATATGATTGATTGATAAATAGTAAAACCAAAAATAATTGAATTTATTTGATCGAAATATGATTTTGTATCGATGATGGATTTTATATGGAAAAATGAAAAAATGCTTACATATATGGTATCGAAATGTATTATCAAAATGCGAACAGGTCTATACGAAATAAAAGTATGAACAGGTACGTTTACATTGATTATTGATATACGTTGCTGTTGCATTGATTGATATGGATATGAAACATGGAAATCCATTGAGATATGGATATGATAGATACAGATACAAATGTGATATGGTATTGGTGGAGAGATGGATTGGTGATTAAATAATCGATCATATTGGAGAGGAAGCACAGAGAGGGGGATATCGAGCATATTGCATATGAAATTACGTTGCATGACGATTGATAAAGAATATCGTATATGAATGATCAGATCGAAGAAAATGTAAAGGAATGAGATAATCATAGTAAACTAAATCGAATTGAATTAGTAATCGTTGATACAAGTTTTACATTTTATTATTTTTATACTGAGAATTGTATTAATTGATTATTGGTTATATTATGTTCTTAATAGACTATTCACTGAGCCTGCAACTCACGCAAATGTGATGTTTGTTTCAGGATCTAGTCGAGTGTAGAGATAGAGATGTATATTTGACAGGTGGGTCGAGTGCTACTCCAGGACAATTTTCTCTCCTTATCAGAGCTAGGCCTAGGATGTTTGAGTGTTGTTGCATGTTTTGCTTGTACATACGATATTTTTTATGTTGGTTTTATACAGATACTTGTTTGTTTAGATTGATGAGATATATATATATATATATATATATATATATATATATATATATATGTATGTATATATTTCTGAGTTTGATGTTGTGTGAGATTTATATGTTCTGTTGAGGTGTGTGTTGCTAAATTAGTTGATAACTGCCTGAGAGTTATTGTTGTATTCAACTTGTTTTTATAGGAATGAAGGTTGTATTATGGGTATATCCAAGTTATAGC
>CANYCX010149335.1:0-22770 GCA_948193385.1 Breynia disticha f. nivosa
TCCACTAGAAAGTGGGTGAATTTCATTGATAGGTAAATAAGTGGACCATGGAGGTCTTACAGTTGTGTTTTGGTTTACACCACAATCAGAAGGCATTCCTAAGCTATCATAGTACAAAATACATAGTAAGGAGTTATGGAGACTATCAATCTCGGTAAGTTGGAAGTGTCTTTGAGCTAGTCCATCCTTGGCAAGCCAATGAGCTGCTTCATTCGCCTCTCGGAATACATGGGCACATTCACCTGTGGGGCACTGCGAAATAACTTTTGAATTTCCACAAAAGGGCTCTATTCCTACCCTTCCAACTGTCTAAATTCCGGATAATGGAAGTGGCAAGCTTAAAATTAGACTCAAGAAAGATCTTTTCATAACCTTTGCTAATAGCCCACTTCATCCCATACAAAATTCCCCAAAGTTCTGCAAGCAAAGGAGAATAATGCCCCAATCCAACCTAAAAGCAACCAAGGACATAACCATATTCATTTCGAAGTAAGCCACCAACAGCACAACCACTTGGCGAGGAACTCGTGGCTGTATCAACATTTAGTTTTACCCAGCCAGTTGAAGGCTTTGTCCAGTCTACTTCATCTCGCAGAGGTGTTGCACGAGAAGCGCTGATCTTCTCCAATGACAATGCAGCTTGACAATACAGGGATGACCAGGCCATGGCTTTCTCTAGAAGGCCAAGGAAAAGATTTTTCTTTTCAAACACCAGTTTATTCCTTGCATCCCATAATTTCCACATCATAATCCCAAAGAGCAGCGACCATTTCATGTTAGAGACCAATATATGTGTTATTTTCAAGTTGAATGCTAGCCATTCCTACACGTCCATGGTGAAAAACAGTGTTGTAAAGATGGAGGGAGATAATCTTGCCATACCTGTTGGGCTTTGTGATAGTCTCTCAAAGCATGAAGAGTAGTCTCAATTAGGGCATTGCAAAGCGTACATGTTGGGGCAGATTTCAGGTGCCTCTGGTGTCTTAGGGAGTTAGTAAGTAACTTGCCGCGTGTAGCCAACCATAAAAAAGTCTTGACTCTTTGAGGCCCCTTCCATTTCCAGAGAGATTTCCAAAAGGTGTGAGGGGAATGGATCTGTTGGGTTAACCTGTCAAGTACACAATTGATAGCCGAGGATAGGGTGAATTTACCTGAGTCAGCGTGTTTCCAGATTCAAATATCCTCTGGGCCAAAGGGTGTGGGAGCATGACAGTCTTGTAGACTGGATAGTACATCAGAGGGAAAAAGTTAGATTGCTTCGGACAAGCCCTGAGTATACATTTCTGCCACAATAATATTTAGGGATGATATCAACTCTGGGGTTTGGACATGGCCAACTCCATCAACCCAGTTATCTGTCTAGAATTTGGTTGTGTGACCATTACCAACAGACCAGCAGTAGCTGAGGACACCATTGGAACCAGCTTCAACAAACTACTACATATTGGGGACTGATTAGACTTTCTAGACCCTGAGAAATCAAGAAGGTTCCCTTTAGAATGTTTTCCCTAGAGGACTTTACTCCAAAAGGCATTCGGGTTATCTTGGAGGTTCCACAGGAATTGACATGTGAGACTATCTATCTCCTTACAGACTCCTTGCAGAAGTGAAACTATTTGCATGATATAGTTAGGCAGAGTGGAAAGTGTTGATTGGATAAGAGTTAATCGGCCCGCAAAGCGCAGTAATTTGCTCTTCCACCCATTCAGTTTTTGTCGAACCCTATCTCTAACAAAAGAGAAATCTAATTTCTTTACTCTATCTGTAAACAGTTGCACTCCTAGATACTTGCCCAGGCTGTTGACCCTTTCAAGTCCACTCAACTGGGAGAGCTGTATGCCAACCTTTCTCGGAGTATTTTTAGAACAATAAAGGTTGATTTTACTAATACCTCTTTAGCCCCTGACATACTACAGAATTTATGTAAGCACTACTTTATGACTTCCATCTGGCAGGGAGAGCTTTCAGCAAATAAAATAAGATCATCAGCGAAGAATAGGTGGGAAATGTGAGGCCCCATTTGTGAGACTGCTATCAGTTTCCAAGTCCCTGCTGCTACCTCATCTTTTTTTGCAAAAAGCGAGTCGTTCCATGTAGAGTGTACATAGATAGGGAGAGAGTGGATCACCCTGCCTCAACCCTCATGTGGGTTTAAAACAAGTTAATGTTTCTCCGTTCCACAAAACTTGTATAGAGACGAAAGAGACACATGCCATAATTAAGTGCACAAGGTCAGTTGGTAGCCCTTCCATATGAAGTGTTTCAGTGAGGAAACTCCATCTCACTCTATCATATGCCTTTTCAAGAGCCACCTTGATTGCCATCGTGCCCGTCTTACTTGCTGATGTCTGCATTAAATGAGTTAGTTCTTGCACAATAACAATGTTATCTATTATTTGTCTTCCCAGAACAAAATGGATTGTTCTTCCCCTACCAACTGTGTCATCAATGGTTTGAGTCTTGCCACAATTACCTTAGAGAGAATTTTGTAACTCACGTTACATAGACCAATTGGTCTAAACTGGAAGATGAGTTCTAGGTGTGCGACTTTGGGGATAAGGGATATGAACGTGGCATTGGCTTCTGAGATTCTGATAGGCTCATGAAATACCTTTTGAATCCATTCCACAAGGGAGGTTTTTATATGGGTCCATTGGCTTTGGTAGAAACAGCAAAATCCCATCTGGCCCCGATGCCTTAAAACCGTGCATTTGAAGTGCTCGAAACACTTCATGTTCCGAAGGTATCTCACTTAACATTTTAACTCTCTTTAAACTTCTTTTACTCTTATTCTTAGTTGTATTCGTGTTTTTTATTATTTTAATTTTAGCCAACACTAATTTTTTCCATTATGTTGTGTTTATTTTATGTAGGCATTTTCATTTCATAAATTCATCAAAAGTATTATATTATTTCATTGATTTACTCTATGTTTTTTTATTTCATTTTATAATTCTTGGTTTACTCTATTAATTTTATAATTTATTATTTTGCAAACACTAATTTTTTATTTTGTTTTTTTAGTGTAAATCACTCTCATTATTTTATAACAGTTATAATATAAATTAATCTAACTTGAACAATATGTTTTTCATAACAATTCTAATACAAGTTAATCTAATTTTTAACACTTAAATTAACTTTTTTATATATTTTTAAAATTACATTTATATTAAAAAATTTACAACTATCAAATTTTAACAATACGTATTTTTAAATTACATTTATATTAAAATTTTTCCACTACAATATTATAAAATAATGTGAGAAGAATAAAAATTGTCTTCATTCTATTGAATATGACTCTTATTTATAGTAGAGGAGTTACATAGAGATAAGAATTACAAAGAGATAAATATTTTATAAAAATAGAGATAAAATTGCAATAGAGCTAGGGATAGAGTTAGACATCTAAATCTTAATATTATCATAACAAACAAAATTAATTTTGAAATTAATATATTCAATTGCATACAAAATTTGTAAGAAATAGCGTAAGTTTAGATTTGAAAATTGCTGGACTCTTGAAGAAGATTGTGAGAAAGTGGTGAGACATAACTGGAGAGAAGCTTCTGATTTTGATTTGCCAAAACAGTTAAATCAGTGTGGTGTGGCGTTAGAGCAATGGGGCAGGAATCTTGTTCTTTGATTGAGGAAACGTATAACAGTCCAAAAACACAGAATCAAGCTATTTAAAAGTTCACGTGATGGAGGTGATGTTCAGAAATTGGGAGAGGTAGAAAAAATATTGGCTACCCTGCTTTTACAAGAGGAGAACTACTGCGACAACGAGCGAAGGTTTTTTGGCTCAATGCAAATGATCTAAACACCAAGGCATTTCACACAGCAGCCAATATACAGAATCAGAAAAAACAGATCGCGAGATTGATGAATGATGATCGGAGATGGGTGAGTATAGGCGAGGGAATGAAGCAGTATGCATTGAGCTATTTTGGTAACCTCTACAGAAGCAATAGTACAGAGAGTGACAACATTTTGTGTTGTGTTGATCGGAGAGTTATAGAAGATCACAATTCCACCCTTTGTGCTCCTTTTACAGCTGATGAGATTAAGTGTGCTGCATTTTCCATGGGGAGGGATAAAGCACCAGGAGAAGATGGCTTTAATCCAGGATTTTATCAATCTTATTGGCACATAATCTGAACTGATGTAACAAATGCTTGCTTGTTATGGCTTAATAGGGGATACTTGTCGGAAGGAGTAAATAACACTAATATAGTGTTAATCTCTAAAAAGGATAGACCTACTACTCTAAAGGAAATGAGGCCAATTGCTCTCTGCAATGTGATTTATAAGATATTTGCAAAGGTACTTGCTAATCGGTTGAAAGTTGTTCTTCTAGATATCATCTTAGTGAAGTAGAGTGCCTTTGCTAAAGGTCGTTTGATTACGCACAACATTATTATAGCCAATGAAGTGATGCATTACTTGAAAGGCCATCGACGTGGATCCAAAGGATGGGCAGCACTCAAGATTGATATAGCCAAGGTGTATGATAGACTTGAATGGGATTATCTCCAAGGTATGCTTACTGCTTTAGGTTTATGTGATCAATGGATACATCTTATTATGTTATGTGTTTGCAGTGTCTGGTATAGGGTAACTATTGGCCAGGCATCATTTGGCCCTATTCTGCTAGAGCGAGGTATGAGACAAGGTGATCCACTTTCCCCATACTAGTTTATCATAGCTGCAGAGGGGTTATCTTACCTAATACAAAGAAAGGAGAGAGCTGACTTGATCCACAGTTGCAGAATATCGCAGCAAACACCAACTATTTCTCATCTATTTTTTGCTGATGATTCATTCTTATTTTTTGAAGCTTCTTCTAAAGAGGGCAAGACAATTAAGGAGATCCTGAAAAGTTATAGAAAAGCTTCAGGGTAGGAAGTTAATTTTGAAAAGTCTGTAATTACGTTCTGTAGTAATGTCCCAGCATATTTGAAAGCATCTATTTGTGATAATTTAAATGTGAAGGAGGAGGCTGGACTCTCTCGCTATTTGGGAATGTCAATCTTGTCAGGAAGGAAGAAAGCAGCTGTATTTAAGTTTGTCAAGAATAAACTGAAGTAGTAAGTGAATCAATGGAAGGGAAGGAATCTCTCTTGAGCCGAAAAAGAAATTCTCCTAAAGATGGTGGCTCAAGCACTCCCGACGTATATTATGAGCTTGTATGTATTACCTAAATCCATTCTTCTAAAGCTCCAAAAAATTATGAACAGTTTCTTTTGGGATGGAATCAGGTGGATGGGTTGGCATAAATTATGTCAATCTAAGAAGAATGGCAGGTTGGGTTTTAGAGATCTATATGATTTTAACCTTGCGTTGGTTGCCAAGCAAGGATGGCGTCTCCTATCAGTTCCTGATTGTCTTATGTCCAAAGTTTTTAGAGAAAAGTATTTTGCTCAAGGTAACTTCTTGAATTCACAATTAGGTAATAATCCAAGTTCCATATGGAAAAGTATTTGGAGCTCCAGGAATTTGCTATTGTGTGGATGCGTGTAAGGGTTAGCAGTGGTAGTGAGATTAATCTATGGAACGCGTTATGGCTTCCTAACTTGGATAGTGGCAGAGTATCTTCACAGTGTCCACCAAATATAGAGGATCTAATGGTTAAAGACCTTCTAAAACCAGGACTACGAGAATGGGATGTGGAAACAATTGATCACATTTTTAATTCCAAGGATAAAGACCTCATACTATCTATTCCGCTGAGTGTGAGACAATTATCGGATGAATGGTTTTGGATGCCAGAAAAACATGGTGATTACACAGTTAAGAGAGGGTACAGATTGCTGAGGGAGAATGGAATGGGGAAGAAGTTCCAGGTGAACTATCCGAGCTGGTAGTGAAGATTTGGAAAGTAAAAGCAGTTCCAAAAATGGTGAATCTCTTATGGAGGATTGCGACGGACTGTCTTCCCACTAGAACAAAAATTGGGCAGCGACATATTCTGACAGATGACCCATGTCTGGTTTGTTTAAATCACAGAGAAACAGCCCTTCATGTTTTAGCTGAATGCCCCTTTGCAAGACAGTGTTGGCAAAGTTCTGGTGTTGGTTGGTTTATGGGTGGTTCACGAAATGCCCAAGATTGGTTGTCTCTCATGTTTTGGATGGTGCCACAGGATAATTGGGGCGGGATTGCTGCCATTTGCTGGGGAATTTGGCGACATAGGAATGATGTAGTTTGGAGAAACCATACTCAAACAGCTGGGCAAACAGTCCAGTCTTCTTTATCTCAGTTGTATGCGTGGATCCAAGCTAGAAATAAGGAAGCATCGTGTTCTCTTGCTGAAACGCAAGTTTGGTGCACTTCTTGGAAGAAACCAGAACAAGGGTGGTGTAAATTGAATGTTGATGCTGCAATTTTCTCAAGTGGAGGGGCGGTTAGTGGGGTGGTGCGGAACCATGGTGGTGTTTTTATCTCTAGTTTTGTAGACAAAGTTCAACACTGCAAGGATCCAAACATGTTAGAAATTTTGGCTATACGGCAATCTCTTCTGTGGCTGAAAGAGAGAAACAACTCAAGAATTATCATTGAATCTGATTGCCTCCCAGCGGTTCAAGCAATAAGATTTGTATCGCATATGAGTTCCATTTGGGGAACTGTTATCCAAGATTGTCAAGTGCTATTATCATCTTTAAAAAGTGTTAGAGTGGAATTTGTAAAGAGAACTGTGAATCGAGCGGCTCATTGTCTTGCTAAAGCTGCCCATTCTTTTTCAGGTCTTTGTTTGGGGTTATTCCCCTCCTGATTTTCTATATCCTCTCATTTTGGAGGAAATGAGTTAGTAACATTTATTGTTAACTTCAAAAAAAAATTTGTAAGAAATAAATATATTAATTACCAACAAATTTTGTCGGAAATATTCATTCCTGTCAACAGTTATTTCCAATTAAACAGTTTTGAGAAAATTTGACAGAAAGTCTTTTGTCGAATTTCGTTGGAATACGCCCTTATTTTCAACAAATTTTTCCAACGAAATTTTGTCGATAATGAAATTTCTGACGCCCTTATTTCGGACGACCTATTTCCTATGTAATTCGTCGGAAATAAGTCGTGGGAAACCCAATTATTTCTTGTTGTGCATAAGTCGACGGAGACACAAGATATGTGTTCCGAGGGATTTGGGACAAGTTGGAGCTGTTCTTGTGGAAATGAACATCACGGAGAAATTTCTGGATTCCCTCTTCCAAAGAAAAGAAGCTTAAGATTTCGAATAAATCATTAAATACATATGATCAAAGTAGCTTTCATCATGTTTTTTTACTCTTCTGTGTTTGTGTACAACTATTTTTAGATATTGTGTTTGTGTACAACTATTTTTAGATATGATCAAAATAGCTTTCATCATCTTTTCCACGAATTGCATGGGCAATTTATATATTTTCCTACATAATTCGTCGAAAACAAGTCGTCAAAAATCTAATTTTTTTCTTGTTGTGGATAATAAAGTGCGAAGGGAGAGTGAGGTTTTTATTGATGATATGATGGTGCTACAATGTGATAGTAATCAGCAATACCATGCAACTGCTGCCAATAACACACAATTCAAACAAGAATGTAATCACCACAGACTGATCCCTCTCTATCAACCCTCGAGCTACATAGCAATAACAAAATGGATAACATGATTCCACAGAGATCCCCTCTGCCTACAAACGATGAAATCTAAACGAAAGCACTCGTGTTTATTTCCGACGCCCTTATTTCCGACGACCTACATCCGACGAATTGCATCGGGAGTTTATATATTTTGTAACATATCATCAAGCCACAAGTGAATGCAACTGCTTGACCAAATCATCAATATAATTATTCTCGAGCTCATCACTTAACAGAAACTCTCTCCATTTTGTATGATTTGCCCTAACTTCCTTTCCAATTTCACTATCATCATCCATAACTGCTTTAATTCCTTTGCACACACCTTCTCTGGTAAAAAAACCATCTTCATCACCTTTCTCGATTTCCACTCCAACATTCAAATCTCCACTTAAAAATCTTGCATTAATAAACTGGTCACCTATATGTGGGAGCAATACTAATTGACACTTGTTCACCATGGCTTCTGATAAAGAACTACTTCCACAATGTGTCACAAAACACCCCACAGAAGGATGTTTTAGAATCAGTTGTTGTTGAACCCATCCGCCATAGACTACACCTTTTCCTTTTATTCTCTCTTCAAAACCTTCGGGCATGGCGGACTCTGGTGAAAGTTTTAGAGCAGCTAAAAAGGGCAAACCTGTTTGTTCAAGACCTAATAAAAGTTCTTGAAACTGTTCTTTACTGAGAATGCATTCACTTCCTAAACAACAGTATATTACTTTTCCTTCCTGGAACCCGTCTAAGAATATTTGGAACTGTTGTTCAAGAACTGATGTGGGATTTTCTGGCACAGCTGGACCTGCTAGAAGTATTGGTTTATTAAATAGTTCTCCAAAAAATTGCAAGAAGGGTCCTTCCATCTCTGTACAAGATTTGTAGCAGATCGCATCGGACTCAGCTAAAGCTAATATACTACGTTTCATGAACGTGTAGCCATTAATATCCAAGGAACTTACAAATGCAATTTCTCGAGCTGAGTGTAGCGGAATCTTGATGGAAGAAGGAGGGAAATTTAGTGGAGGGCTCAACAAATCATCTACCTTCAAGCTATCAACATGACGAACCAAATAAGCATTAGTGGCAGAACTAACAGTGCAGTAATACACAGATTTGATACCAAGTTTCCGCGATAAGGTAGGTAACCAATGAGTGAAGTCATAGAAGACAAGATGGGGTTGAAGATGAAGAAGATGGGCATGAATGGTAGGTTCTGTGAGATCCATAGCAGTCAATATCAGAGGAAGAGAACGAAAATCACTTGTAGTTTCAGCACCTGGAGGGAGACCTTCAACTCTGGGAACAGTTATGGGAATGAAAGTGATGAGATGAGGGTGGAGATTCAAATGGTTGAACTTGGCTTGAGTTTTCTGAGGCAACAAGAAGGAGATTTTGTGGCCTCTTTCTGCAAGTTTATTAGAGAGATTGAGAAAGGCAGTAATGTGGCCTAAAGCAAACCATGGATACATCAGTATGTGAAGGTTTTGGTCATCCATTGTTGATTCACTCAACTTCTCCAACAACCGTTTCTCTAAATAATACAGCACCAAACGAATCAAAATATGGGGCCTTTAAAATAACTATATTGTAAACCACCAATTCAGTGTTGCGTCCGGTTGACGCTGGAAAAATATATTCTCAGGTTTCTTGTATGAGAAGTTGACCTTAGCTACCAGCATTTCTCTAAATAATACTGCACCAATCGAATCAACACATAAGGCATTTCAATAAACTATATTATAAAACACTAACTTCAGCGTTGCGTCCGGTTAACGCTGTCATCTATTCCACCTTTTTTTCTTACAAAAATTTAGGTTGAGGAGATGACGACGTCTTAGTTTAAGATTGGAGAAAGTCACCTAATTCAGAGAGAAATTGCAACAGTAGTTATATATATCTTACTTAAAATACGAACGTCTTATCATTATCGTTAAATCAACTGATTATTCTTACCTTTCTTGTATAATGAGTTGGCAGTTGGCCGAAGCCGGTCTGAGAACAAAGTGTTTATGATTCTAGCTAGGTAGCACATAGTGATAGTGATATATTTATAAATATGTATAAAAATAAAGATGAGCAGATAAGTTAGAATAATCTTTAATGATGCTGACTTTTATATGAACTGCAAAAAATATGATTTGTTAGTTAAGGGTGTATAGCAATTTATTCGTCAAATTATACATTTATCAAAATCTATATGTCATCTTTCTATATATGCCAAGATTGAAAACATTTCATTATAATGCCACCTAATATAGTTTTATTTTTATTAACATCACAATATAAAAAAATATATATTATAGCTGAGGTGGCAAACTAGTGATAAGTTTAGCTGAAGTAGCAAAATAGGAATAATTATGATAAAATAAGGACAAGAATAGCTAAGATGGTAAAATAGGAAAGTCAACTATTTTAAAGTGGCATTCATGTACTTTATTCCGATTTTTATATGGTTACTAGCAGTTTGGAGTTGGACTCTTAATATGGGGAAAAAGACATATATGTCATTTTGAAGTTTCAGATTTCCTATTTTAAACATACTAGTTAAACCATTCTCTTAAATACAGTATTTAAAATTTATGACTAAAATACCATCTTATATAATAATAACTAAATTTCATCTTCATACTAGCCTAAATAATTCTGTTAGCCTCCTCCCTATTTCTTTCTTTCTTTTTTACTTCACGCATCCCACCTCTTAGTAATCTCAAATCGAAATATTCATATAACATCCATCTCTCCGGCTTGAATTTCCGACGAGAAGTTCTTTCCATAATCTTTGTGTCTGTAAGACATCTGTGATCACAAATTATTCATATGAAGTTTTCAATTGAAAACGATTACCAAAAGATCTTCATAACTCTTTTTTGGAACTATATATCTATCATTTCTTTTTCTCTTTAGATACCTAGTCGATTGATGATGCAATTTGATTTTACGTTATCTAACAAAATTTAAGGAAACTTGATTATTTTCTGTTATTATTATTCGTAGATAGACTGTGGATAAAATGTGGATAATCTGTAAATAAGGTCTGTATAGAATGACGGCTAGGGTTTTCAGTGACACATTTATGTGTGGACTGTTATATGTGTAGATAGTTTGCGGCTATGTAGTTGATATTTATCATATGCGTTGATATTTTGTGGATATTTACAAAAAATCAATCTCAAACATATCCACAACGAATCCACAAACTGATTAATATATGGATGTTTCGTGAATATATTGTGGACATTTTTAAAAAATTAATATCCACAATATATCAACAATGCCTCTACAAAAAAATCAATATGTAAATGTTTTGTGGATATGTTGTAGATCGTGATATTTGTAGAATACGTTTGAAGAGGTGGATATGGTGGTATAGGTTTCAGAAAGTCCCACATTCTCCCAATTTTTCGGGAAACTTTTGAAGAAAACCAAGGCCCATCAATAGGCCCATCCTGGATCCCACAATTTGACACAAAAATGTAAATGATGATATTTTAGCAAACAACCCCTGCCTCTTCTGTGGCCTCTTTCTGTCTCCATACAACAATATCGTCTTGGTTTGGTGCGAGCAGTGATGAGAGCGCTCAACAACACTCCTTTTTACTGAGTATGTCCAGCTGCTTTTGTTGAATACAGACATTCGTTTATGCTTTTCTTTGGATGACATCTTAACTTCAATGCTTTCATTAGGTACTCTCTTCCTCTTTTTTCTATTATTTTCTTTACAATGGAATTGGATGGTTTTGCTCCATTGTTAAGTTGCCTTGTTATAGTTTTAGCTTCGGGTGCTATGATATGACATTTTCATGTACTCTGGCAGACATTGCCACGGCTCGGACCTGTTCGCACAGCAAGTTGGGCCCATTCAGGTCTCAAATTTTTTCACATTCGTTGTTTATATCCAAATGTTGCCGATTCCCTAAGAAGGTGAATGCATATGAGAGGAGTAGACTTGTGATAAAGGCAGTTTGTACCCTGGAAACAAAATGTGTATCTCAAAACGAAGGTGGGCTTCTCAAAGATGGTCTTCTCGATGCAACTTCAAGTGCCTCAAAGCCTCATACTGACACTTTTGAAATAGACGACAGGGAAAAATTAAGGCGCATGCGCATTTCTAAAGCTAATAAAGGGAATACTCCTTGGAACAAGGGTAGGAAGCACAGTCCTGGTATGTGGCATCTCTTTTTCACTCGTTTTTTCTTCGCACCAATTGCATTCTTTATCTGTATTAATCTTAAGGCAACTTGTTAATCTGCTTGCAGAAACCCTTCAGCGTATCAGGGAGAGAACAAAGCTTGCAATGCAGAATCCTAAGGTGATGTCATGTAAGAACAATTTTACATATTTTCCTAACATGGCAAATAACACCCTCTTTATTCATATACTCTTACGGAAGGACATATGCTATTCCACACACACGTCCTAAATGATGCCATTTATTAGTGTAAATTTGGTATAGTCTCCTAGAAACTTGTTAATATGTGTCAGTTAGTGGTCAAGGAAGGAAGTTACTTTAGCCTTCCCCTGAGTTTGTCTTGCGAGTTTTCATTTAAGTGTTAAAATTATATGCACAAAAAAAAACACAGTTACTGATTGAACTAGCAAATCTTATATTAAATCATTTAATTACTGATCGTTGCAAAGAATTTCAGAAATGCGGAACAAATGAAGGCTTCTGATTGTGATTTTATCATTTGCAATTCCACTTTTACTTACATTGGGGTTGCTGTAAGATGCATGTTCTGTCTATGGTATTTCCTATTAAGAGAAATTAGCAGTTAGATAGATACCGTCCTCTGATAGCATTTGTTACCTGCGGTGCTGTTGCTCTTTTAATAAGGGCTTTAGACAATTAACTCTTAATAATGCCCATGTCAGCCTTGTGGCCTATATAAACTCTCCTGTACGTTTCAGTTTCTACCTTAATATAACAAAATTATTTGCCCCAAATTTTCTCATACTTTCTCTGTACAATTCTAAATTGTATAATTCCATAATATCTCTAAATGAATTCCTTGGTGAATACTGAACAATGTAATTTAGTGTTTACACAGATTTCTTGCATTGATGCATGGGGCAGAGAACAATTATGCTTCATATGCATTACACGTTATGCCAAAGAAAGATGTGGCAAATGAATAATTTTATTTTATTTTTTTTCTTATTTTTAGTTGCATGAAAATATTAAGTGTTTGTCCTCATATCAAGATTTTCTCTACAGATCAAGATGAAGTTAGCAAACCTTGTACATTCTCAGAGGTGGGTACCAAATCTTCTCTCTGTTCTTTTCATAATCATTATTTTCTCCAAATAATGAGAAGGTCATCTTTTAGAATGTCTTTCGAAGTTTTCTACCTCTCTATGATAACAAATCAACCTGCATATGTTCTTAATTTTTTTTCTATGATCATGATGCAGCAAAGAGACAAGGATTAAGATTGGTCTTGGGGTGCGAATGAGATGGCAAAAGCGCCGTGAGAAGCAGCTGGTGCAGGAAACCTGTTACCATGAGTGGCAGAATTTGATTGCAGGAGCTTCAAGAAAAGGCTATGTTGGTGAAAACGAGCTGCAATGGGATTCGTACAAGACGATAAATGAGACGCTTGAGCTTGAATGGATGCAAGATATTCAACAAAGGAAAATGATCCCTAGGCCAAAAGGTAGCAAGAGAGGACCAAAGTCCCCTGAGCAAAGAAGGAAAATTGCAGAAGCCATTGCAGCTAAATGGGCTGATCCTGTAAGTTATTCTTAATTGTTTTGTGGTGTCATTTTGGTGCATTAGCTACTGACTTTCACATTGAAGTAAAGTAAATACAAAGGAATAATTATTCAATGAATGTGTAGAAATAGGACGTGGGGGTGAAAAGGCCGACGAAGATGACATATTTTTTTTTGAACTGAAATATTATGTTTTAGCCAGAATCATTTTAATGAAGAAATCAAGGTTTTGAACAGATAAATTCGTCAGAGTTGACACAGAGTCCGAACTGACAAATAAGGTTTTGTTGTTTCAAAAATTGCCAGCATTATCTTTGTCTGAAGCACTAACAAATGTAGTTCGTTATCCTGTGATTTTTTTTATCCTAGTTGTCAATGATTTATGGCTCATTTCGTTTGAGCTTGTGCTTTTCAATGGTCCGTGCATAAATTACTCCAAAAATTTTATACAAAGAAATCAGTTTGTTGCTTCTTTGTGTGTTTGTGATCTTTTAAGTTTCTTTAATGTTCTGTTGCTAGGAATACCGTGAACGTGTTTGCTCTGGCCTGGCCAAATATCATGGTATACCACTTGGAGCTGAAAGAAAGGCAAGGCGAAGGTCTAATGGTGGTACACAGTCCAGCAGACGTGATCCCACCAAGAAAAAAGGCAGTGATGCGAACAGTTCCACAGGAAATGACGCATCAAGCACAGGTCAACGAATGCGAAGAAGCAAAACAGCACAGTACAAGGATCCTTTCGTCAGGTCAAAGTTGGAGATGATAAAAAGCATCAGAGCACAAAGAGCTGTTGTTGAAACAAAGAAAACCGAGGCCATTGAACGAGCAAGGTCGGCGTTTCTAGTCACTTATGACTTTTTTGAGTTTGCGTTATGAATAAAAGTCGTATATTGGTGTGGTGGAGAATGTTCATGTTGTTTGGCATTCTGGCAGGTTATTAATAGCGGAAGCTCAGAAGAATGCCAAAGCCCTAGAGGTGGCTGCATTGAAGAGTCCTATTGTGCGAGCTTCTCTAGTGGAGACGAGGAAGCTTATTGCGGAAGCAATCCAATCGATTGAATCCACAGGTGCAGAGCACATCAATTCAGATAAAAATGAGGGTCTCCTTGCCTTTAACCCTGTAGAACAAGGAGGCAACGTTGGGAAAGGAAGTGACAGAGGCACAGCAGACTTGAGAGGAGCAAACGGGACCAAAATCTTAGCATCACTGAGGGATGAAGATCTTAGTTTCACCAATTTAAAATTCCATGACAGAGTGAGTCATGGGAAGGAATATCTTCTCCGTGCAGGCGGTGGTATGACATCCTTGAATAGAGAAATCGTTATGGAGCTGTCATGTTCCAGAGAGGGAGTAGAACAGTTGGAAGCAAATGTGAAGGGTAAATCTGAGAAGAGAGCGGATGCTTTTGTGAATGGATCCACAGTGGAGCTGAAAAAGACGAACAATTTGCCTTCCAAACCAAACAAAGCAACAAAGAAATAGGTTCGCGGAAGACTTCTTGATGTGTGAGACGAAAGCTAGTTGCAACGCAAATATATCCGCAGAGAGAGTATTGTGTTGTATCTTATTAGATTATTGCACGGAACACGAAGACTATATCAACGATACAAAGTGTCTTCAGCAGTGGCATTAGAAATGGAAATTTACATGGTAATTCGGTAACGTTTAACGAAACAAAAAGATAACATTAGACTTGAGGAGGTACAATGCGACACCATTTGCAAATAGAGCTTCTCCTGTTTGGGCAATGTAACAAGGAATGTTTTCAACTCCACAAATTCTAACACGCTGATCTAACTACCCGCATGCATCCTTACGGGAAAAATAGAAAAGAATAGATGAAAGATGAGCGACAGAGGTGATTTTGTATCTCAATTGCGGCTTTCAAGACATGTAGTCGTGTGCATCTGAGTTGTCCACTCGCTGGGATGCCCCCTGCTCATTTCCAACAGTTCGCTTGCTCATATTAGCCCGCTGCACTAACCGAACCAATGCCTGAACCACTTCAGACATTGGTGGTCGAAATTCTGGCTCAGGCTACCAAAAACATAAGCCAGGTCGGTAACTTTACTTCCCAAAATGATTTAAAATCACAAATTGAATTTTTCCAAATGATATCTACTATAGCAATTCTACTAACTGAATACCTGCACGCAAAGAGCAATCACATCTGCAAACCGGGAAAGGGATTTAACAGGGTAGAGGCCCTTAAGAGCTGGATCGACCATTTTAGATAGAGCATCAATGTCATGAAGCTGAGGTGTAGCCCATCGAACCAAAGATTGCTCGGTCCTTGGCCTTGAGCTGCACAGATATCGCATTAAGAAGATTAAATTTGTTATGTTCACTCGTTAATTAATGTAGACAATTCTCAAAAGTTACTGCAAGTCAAGATAACATCACACAAAAGCAATTATTGAATTTATCACACTTATATGTGAGATCAACCTGTCAAAAGGTTTACGCCCGGTAAGAAGCTCCAGCATGACCACTCCAAAACCATATACATCACTCTTAAGAGTATAGTTACCGGTCATGGCCACCTCCGGTGCACTATATCCAGATGTTGCATTGTTGTTTAAAGCCTACATATACAAGGATTCAAATATTAAAGCATACACCCAACCTGTTTACACTCTAGTGGCCAATTGTTTTGCTTCAATTGCAGGATGTTTATATACAAGATAATGCCAGAACAGCAATGACGCAACTATCTTCTCAGCTTAAAATTAGCTATCATCATTAAATGTTTCTGAAGAATTAAGCATATGCTATAAGAAGCAGAAATCAGAAAAAGGGAAAAAGGAGCACCATAGGATTGCCATTGCTACCCTATCCCACAATAACTTTTAAGATGACATGTACCATTAATGAATAATTTTAAAGCTAGCTTTGAAAAAGAAACTTCTTGAGGAAACAAGCAGCCTGATTTGCAAATTAAAAAGAAAATTAATCATCAGGAAAAAAATGTAATTCACCTCATCTGCATTGGGAAGAAAACTTGCCAGGCCAGCATCTGAAAGGTGAGGGTTAAGATCAGCATCCAGTAGTATGTTGGCTGACTTGATATTCTTATGAACTACAGAAGGTGAGCAAACTTCATGAAGGTACCTGCAAAGTTTCTCTTAAATGTTAGAAGCTGCAATTCATACCATGATCATAATATAAAATAAACTTTCCATTTCAGTATTTCACTCTTTTGAAATTGTTATTCCAGAAAGCAAAAAGAAAGAGGCAATAAGCTTACTCTAACGCACGGGCAGTCCCCAAAGCAATCTTCACACGGGAATTCCATATTAAGGGCTTGCTATATTCATCTGATAAGTGGAGGAAATCATGCAGGGAGCCATTTTTATGGAACTCATAGACTAGTAAGTGTTGTCCATGTTCAGAACAGTAACCGACTAACTCTGTCACATTCGGGTGGTGCAAAAGGGAGATTTTTGAAATCATCTCTGTGAAATCTTCATATGTTCCAGTAGGAAGGATTGCCGAATCTATTTTTTTGACAGCTCGAACCTACAGTAGCAACAAAAGAGAGAAGAAAAGGATAAAGGAAGATGACATGCCATTTTGTAGCATAGCAAACCAAAAAGAGAAGATTATGAGATGTCAATTTGAATTTATTTTCTTCTCCATTATATTTGCATTTACTGCCTAGCAGGTGACTGTGGAAGGGCAAAAATCGAACGTAATTCAGAGGAGGATGTGCTTACATTATTCCAGGGATTAATCAGAGAGTTCACACAAATGCTTTGAAAAATAAATACAATCACTTTATCTTTGCATAGACAAACTACTTTATCTTTTTCTGTTGATCTATCATTTCATAAGTCAGATATTTGAATGTTAAGAAACCTTACCATTCCATCATCTAAATGTGCTCGATAAACACGTCCAAAAGATCCCTCGCCAAGAAGATGCTCAGAGCTGAAGCTGCCCGTAGCCATTTGCAAGTCTGCTATAGAGAATGATGTGATATTTATAGGTGCAGTGACAGGTTTTTTGACACGAACAGATTCCTTTGAGATCTCATCCCCATCAAATGATTTATTGCGATCAATAGGTGGAGGTCGGAGATTTATTGATGCTGAGTCATCAAATGTCTTCGTATTGACAACAGAACTCTGTATAGACTTCATTTCTGCCATAAAATTCAAAAGGTGTAAATTGAACTCAAATCAAAAGGAAAAAGAGAAAAAGGAAACATTTACATTAAAGAAATTCGAAGCAAACTATTCTCAAACACAAGAAGACAAAAGCCTTCACTAAAGATGTTTCACTATTTATTGTGCACATCATCAAATGTCTTAGTATTGACAACAGAACTCTATATACGCTCTATTTCTGCCATAAAATTCAAAACGTGCAAATTCAACTCAAATCTAAAGAAAAAAAGAGAAGGAAACATGAACACATAAAAAATTCGAAGCAAACTATTCTCAAACACAAGAAGGCAAAAACCTTCACTTAAGATGATTCACTATTTACTGTGCATAATGTTGTGAAAAGGGTTACCATGCACTTCATTAGAAGTCAGGGAAGTAAATGGTTGTCTATCAAGTTTCTCTAAATCTGATGATGACCTCTTTGATCTTCTCTTAACCAAAAAGAATGCCACTACCGCCCCAACAACAATGATGGTTATAATTATTCCAGCAATGGCACCACCTCCTATGCCTGATTTTTTGTTGCCACTGCCACTGCTGCCATCAGATGGAACGTCATTGCCTCCTGATTTATGGTCAGGGCTTCTATGGGCAGGAGGTGTACCAGGGGGAGGAGGAGGAGCGGGCCCAGAGTTCCAATTATTGCCACTAGTCCTGTTAATGAAAAGATAGATTCAACTTTGTAAAATATATTCCTTTAGAGAAGTATGATTGCAATTATAAAATAAATTTTGCAAAACACATACTGCAGATTAATGCTCTTTAACTGCTCAGGAATCCATCCAGCGAAACGATTGTTCGCAACATTCCTGACAAATTCAAATGCAAACATATTTAGGGACCATTATAGATCTATGATGTACCAAATGTAAAATGCATACAGGTTACCCACAAATTTTCAAGAGGAAGATTGGCAAGGACATCAATACTGCCAGTAAACTGGTTGTTTTGCAAATATCTGTGAGAATAGGAAAAAAAAGAAACAGCAATTCAGTCCATTATGCTTATATATTATCAAAAATAATGATATTTATATAACTTACAATGCCGTCATACTCGAAAGGGAGATAAAACTTTGAGGTAGCTGACCAGCCAGGGCGTTGAACGACAGATCCCTGTAGCAAAGAGTTTTTTTATGCTTGTCATATGCTCTTCCACAATCTGGCTCAAAGTTACTACTATTAGAGCGTTTTTACATGATTTACTAGGGTGTACAGAAAGTACTTACAATGTAGTAAGAGAAGAAAGCTGCTCAAACAATGCATCACTCATTTGATTCTGGAGCTGATTGTGACCAAGATTTCTGCACTCAAGGGACAAATGTAAGGAAAAAAAATTAGTTTAGAACCTTAAATGAGCAGTCATGGTAGAAGTAAAGTGGTTAATGACTCACAAGTATTTAAGGGTAGCCATGTCATGAATGGAATAAGGGATCTCTCCAGTAAATTGATTATTGGCAAGGTTTCTGTACATATGAAGTATCTTATTTGTCGCAAATGAGCAAGGAAAAGTAAAAGAACAAATGATATCATAAAACATACAGCCGTTGCAAGTTTGGCGGAAGTTGATAAGGTATAGTGCCCCCGAGATTGTTTTTACTCATGTCTCTGCAGAATTAGTCACATTAAATGAGAAAACTACAATTGCAAATCTGTTATCAACACTATGTCTTAAAATATTAATCTTACAAGTTTGTCAATGATGTCAAACTAGAAAGCTGGAAGCCCATAGACCCTGAAAGTCCAAGACCAGATAATTTACTGTGAAGGAAAAGAGAATATGTTACACGGTGGCGATAAAAGCAATGCCTGATTAAAAAAAATTAGAGTCAAATGAGAAATATGCCATAGAGGATCACATTTCAGTAACACGAGATCCTCCTGAGCAAGTGACGCCCTTCCAAGATTGGCCACATGGGTCATCACCATTTGCACTCCACTGAGTCAGCTGTGGTGGTGAATTTAAACTGCTGTACATCCCCCGTAGAACCGAAGCTGCTCATTCAAGAAGCATAAATAGCATGAAACAGAGCAATAAGCACTACGCAGCATAAGGAAAAAAAAACATCTCACCAATATTTACATCGAAACTTGGGCACATTTAGTTCCATGTATGGGAAAATTTTTTGAACAAAAGACGGTATTCGCAATTTGAAGGATGAATATATCTGCCTACAGTTGCAGGACAGATATATTTTTATTCCAACTTAAAGAGGACATCTATATTGGCTAAACCAAATGGAACACACTTGAATTCACATAGCTAAGTCCATATTCAAGTAGATAAACAAGTTTAATAAACCACAAATCTGAAGTAGGAAGCTAAAAGAAGCAGTGAAGAGAAAAAAAGGAAAATGAGAGAGAAAAAGGAAAGGTAAGTGAAGAGATAGAAACCATCAGTTGGATCTGTGGCAGCATTGATGCATCCTAGAATAGTGAGTATGAGCGGAAGTAGCAGCTCAATCATGCTCTGTTTCTCCATCGCATTACCTCACCCACACAATATTACATTCATGCCCACCACTCTACAAGGACTTCTTGTCTGGTCGGTAGCCTAGCCTTGTCTCTCTCTCCTTTTTATTCCTAAAAAACTATACAATAATTCTGTATGAGAGGATTTTATTTATATTTTATATTTCTCAACCGTGTCCCATTTAAAGCTGGCAGCCACGAACCGCAACACGTATCCAAAGCCGAAGACTTTATTTTTTTTTTTGTTTTATCAATTTTATTATCTGCTGCTTCAGTCTCCTAAAATGCCAGTTTTTTGACAGCCTATTATCCAACTATTATGACATTTCCAAAATTGGCGGTGTAAATTAGCGATGTCTTCGAGCTCGAACTAAATAAAAATTCATTTGAATTAGACTTATTTATATTTGAGCATATTCATCAATAAAACATTAGATCGAAGAATTAAATATGCCAAATATAAACGAGATAGTACTCAACTGAAAAACGCACTAACTTGCTCATTTAGCATTCGTAAATAAACTTCATTATATATTTGATACACTTTTATATATTTTTAAATATTCTTAAAAAAATATAGTCTACTAATATTTATTAACAATAATACTATTCAATATATTTGAACAATTAAAAATTATTAAATAAACTTGTAATTAAATAATAAGATTTTTATAAAAAAATAAAATAGATGATTAATAATATAATAAATAATGATATATTATTTGATGAATTCTAACAAATTCAAGAACTCTGCTGTAGAAAACATTACATAATTGGTAAAACATGTGAAAAGACTTGTTGATTTTCGTATGTTAAACAAGCTTGTTCATGAACAAAATTTTGAACTCGTAAAATTTTAAATATCCTGAATTTGAACATTCTAAAGTTTGGTTTGACTTGACTCAATTCAACCCTATCCAAAAATATTACTTTCTAAAACTATAAATCATTTTAACAACACTATTTACATAAAATCGAATTGGACAAATAATAATTAAATAAGATAATTATTTAATGTATAATTTAGGATAAAATAATTATTAAAGACAATCAAATAACGAAATATCTTCAAACTAATCAAATACAAAAAAATTAACATAGTTTTAACTTTTAAGTTCAACATCATTTAATCCAAATAAACGAGTTCAAATCAATATTATCTCAAAGAGATGACTCAATGAACAAATTATCATTGGTTCTTGTGTCAAAAACACAAAACAAGCATCATATGAGTCCAAGTGTTTTATCTTATTTTAATGTTGGTTATTTCCTCACCATTCTTATCACCTTCATCATGATTATTTGCAATGGACCTAAGTCGGGCCACACGGACGCAGACAGAACCCCCTGTGTTTTGGGTTCCATCAACTGCTGGTGCCCCGGTTAATGTAGGGTGGTGGGGGCACCACCTGCTTTTAAAAGAGTGAACACAGTAGGTAGAGGTTGTGAGCTACTGAAGGAGGACGGACAAATGGAGTATTGAAGGTTGAAAAGTGATTTGGGTAAAGAGTATTGTTATGGTTGTTGCAGAAAATGAGTGGGGAAGATCAGTGGTATGGGTATTGGTCTTGTTAGGGCTTGAGTTTGTAACACATTTACAACATGATAGTTTGAGTTTTGCAAAAATGCACTCATCTCAAACTTATTTTAAAAATGCCCACTTTTTTATCATGATTGGTTTAATGCCCAGATTTGTTATTAAGGACAAAATGGGAAAGTCAAAAAAGAATCTAATCTCTTATTTCCCTCATTAAGTCCAAAAAAGTTCAAATAAGTTCACGATTTTGAAATAGTTAACGTGATTTTTTATTTTTATTCATTTTAATTTGTTTTTATATCATTTATTAAAAATCGTACAATTTAGTCTGTATTAGTCAATTGTAAATAAAATGATCAACAATGTTCATCTGTCTTAAAAAAAGCTTATTTAAAGACATGATCTTTTAAGAAATATTAAAATTAGAACAATTATGTCCAATTTTGATCAATTATGTTCAACCTTATTTTCTTCATAATATGTCTAAAAATAGTTTTTTTATCGAGAACATATATTCAACATCCTGAATAATGTCCAAACAAGTACAAATTTCATCAGTTAAACAAACAATAGTTGAATCTAGTTGAACAAAATTCGAAGTATACACAGATTAGTTCAAAAAAGTTCAAACATGTACAAATTTGATTAGCTAAAACAAATTTTCAAATTAAAGAACAGACTAGTTCTAAAAAAGATTCAAAAAGATACAATTCTGATCAGTTTAACCAAACTCTAAATTAAAGTCTAGATTAGTTCAAAAAAATAACATAGCACAATTTAAGCAATGACACAACAATTTAGTTCAAAAAAAACAAACAAGCTGCGTATTGTTCAAATAAGTACAACATTGATCATTTAAACTGAGTCTGAACCAAACAGATCACAGAATACACATATTACTTTCAGAATTACAGCAGAATCTCTGAAAAAGTATAAAAAATAGTTCAACAAAATTCAAATGAATAAGACAACACAGAGCAAAAATTCAAACTATAACAATAAAAACCTAATTGAAAATGAAAACAAGTCGAAAATCTGAAAATCACATAGAAACAAATCGAACAAAAGAAAGTGAGGGAGAAAGAGAGGCGACGACGCAGCTTGGCCCATTCGACAGAGAGAAAAGAGTGCGGTGGAGAAGAGGAAAAAAGAGAAAGCGTTGCAGCAAAGCAATGGGAGAAGGAAGGAGACGCGGCGGTGGGAGTGGCGTGGCGGTGAGAAGCGACGGACGGTGGCTGAGAGAGAGGA
>CANYCX010149585.1:0-10773 GCA_948193385.1 Breynia disticha f. nivosa
TACATAAAACATTTAGAAAACTTGTAGATACTTTCCAAGGTCATGGGAGTTATAAAATGTCCATCTTCATCTTAGTTCTCCAACGCAACTTAAATTCCCTTGAATTTGGATTGGACTTCTCTAATTTGAGTTACAATTAAAATAGCGAGCAATGTCGAAGTTGTTGCATCAAAATGCTTGTGTTTTGCGCATATAATCCTCTCATAATATAAATTCAAATCAAAACTACTTATCTAACCACACTTATATTAATATTGAATAAAGTATTTACACTAAATTACTCTAAAATATTACTCTCTCTCTTCTTAAATAAGTATTCTTTTAAATTTCAAATTTTGTTTTAAAATAAGTGTTTTTAAAAATTTAACATATTTTTCCTAAAATGTCCATCCTTAAATTCTATTCTCATTTTCTAAAATTAATGAGAATGAGAATAGAATTTTTTTGTTCAAAAAAAAAAATTCTATTCTCATTTTCTAAAATTAAAGAAATTTTATTTCTCCAATACTAAAACCAAAAAAAGCTCTTTGATATTAAGTGTTTTTGAATAATGCAACAACAAATGCTTTGAATTTCAGATAAGAGTGAAATTGTCTTTTTCTTCACTTATTAAAGATATTTTTTAATCTTTGTGACCGTTATTAAAAAATAATTATTTAAGAACAGAGAGTAAGAAAAATGCATTTATTAGACATTCTTTCCTTTTCTCTAGTGTTCCAAATTATGCGCACTTCCTCTTTATAGCTAAAAAATGAAATTACAAAGTGACAATACCATCCTTACCATTAATTGTTAGAGTTAAAAGACAGGTAAAATTAATTACTTTCAAATAAAACTAACATTTTTTTTTTAATTTATACGATTAGTCAACAGCGTTCTATGTTTGTAAGAAGCACTGGATTTCAGCAGCTAATAGAGGGGTTAATTCCTAATCATCTATTGGCGTCCGTTAAAAACCATTATTGGTTGCTTCCCAACAGAAATCAGACCCAAAACATTTATTAAAACAAACAATATGAGTCTCCCACAAACTAATGAATTTGCTGTCTATTATAAACGCTTCAATGTTACTTATCACAATTTACTCAACAACATTCATCTCATTCAACAAATTAGACAAAAATGGATATACATTTTTGCATGTAATTGCTATAAGAGCACAAATTAGGAGTCAACCTATCTACAACTACAAGGTGTTATCTTAGAATCAAATGGACAGATATACAAATAATGAAATCCCAGGTTACCTCGTCTTTTGAGTCTTAACTTTATGAAAAGCTGAGATGAGGCTGTGCAACTTGTAAACAAAAATCTCTAATTGTGTCTATGTTAGATATTTTGTTTTAATCTGGTAATTAAACCTTCCCTTCATACTGGAAATTCCGTTTGTAGTCGCGTTGCAAATCTGCCAGCGTGTTTCTGCAAGGACCCTCTGAAAAGCAATGATTTCAGATTACAGGTTGGCCTCGAGCAAGACAAGAAAAACTAAATGTAGAAGTTTTGTTACCTCCAAACACAGAATGAAGGTGTTGAAGATCATCTGCGGAACAAACATCGATTAAAGCATAAACGCCTGGTCTCAGAGCTTGATCTATCTCTCTGCATATCAGTCAGAAAGAAATTAGCTTCATCGTTCAAACATTATCGATATATCAAATCGTATCAATTTAGTAACACGATGTGACAACAAGAAATATCATTAAAAGATGCTGACACAACCTTCTGAGGCCCGTTTTAAGTGGTCCATATCCGGAATAAATGCATATGTAGTCGGATAAAAACTTAAAACAATGCCTGCTGAACACCTCTTTCTGCTGCCGTAACTGGAGCAAAAGAAACAACAAAAAAGTGAGTTAAGCGAGGAAAATAACATGGGCTGTTATCAATATTGAAGAAACCGTGGACTGCTAGGTGTAATTTAACAGGAAAGGATCATCCTAGTCCAAATCAACTTGACAGTTTTAAGAACAGAGACTATGTGGTGTTACTTGTTACATCCAATTTGCCATCGATTATACTAGTCATTTATTTTTCAAGGAAGACAACATTCCTGATAACACTGGCACATCATACCTCTTCATATACCCTTCGAAGAAAACAAGCACATTTCACTCCCTCTTGAACTATCCACGAAAAGTAATGACCTTTTGTTCCCGCCAAATCAGTTGTAACAGTCTCCAGACAATGAAGAAGAACAGAGGTGGATTCTTGAAGCAGAGCTATGCACTGATCTGACTCACTAAAATTACATGAGAAAAAAAATGAATCGTCACGAATAATATTTGCATATGGGCCTAGATATACCATCTAACAAAGAAATAAACCTAGGATGTCATAGAATACCAATTATAAGATTGGAGACAGACTGGAAATCTGAAAGTGAATTTTTCTCCAGTATTTCAATAAGATATGAGCTGTTTAATCATGGAATGAAAATCTGTAAAATTACCTTTTCCGATGCTTCAGATTTGTGTATAACAACCTGGTACACGCAGCGTATAACTTGACTGAGAATTGTCGATCGACAAAAGATGAACTTGTGGCCACTGACGGATCACATTTTTTCTTATCGGAAAACAAATTATCAGAGAGTGAAAGATTAAAAAAATCTAGGAAAAGCGCTCCAGGAATAACTAAAGACTGTGCAATGTGCCAACAATCCAGTTCAAACAGAGCGTGTTTTCCACAAACTCTAATTAGTATCTCAATGCACATAAGTACGACTGCTCCTGGATCTGGACCAGCTTCACCTCTCTTGCAAGTTGATGTACCATGGAAAATAAATGGACTTCGCAAATGAACAACTGCATTAAGCAATGCGACAAATAAACTCTGAATGTGTCTTTTAACAAGACGCAATCGTTTGCGACCTGTAAAACAAAATAAATTGTTATAAAAGAGTGTTTGAAGTGAAATTTAGTTTATTTACTGTCTTACTCTATACAATCTCATTTCCACATCTTGCATAAACAAATCTAAAAAGGGATAAGAGGTCAAGCAAGTAAAAACATCCATTCACAATGTGAAAAATTACAGCATAGTGGAAACAAAAACTAGACATATGATCCTTTATACAAAACATATTGATGCAGAAAGCAGAAATCATGCTTAAACATTAAATCCCTACAAACATGTGAAAAATGCATAAGCATTATAAGAGATTTCATCAATGCAATTAACACCATTTCAAGGAGAAACGGCACATCACAGTGTTGTACCATGGATCATGAATTTTGCAGTTTAAGAATAAAAATTGTGAGCACAAACGCAGAATATTACCAGAAGTATACTCTAGAAGCATATCCAAGCAATCAATTCCAGCTGCAACAGCTGAGGAAACTTTTCCACCATCTGCATTTCCAGTATGAATTTCATAAATTACTGGAAAGCTTAGATGCACCCCAACAATTGCCCTTTCTATAGCTTGAACTGCAGACAACAGATGCTGTTCTGCGGTTTTGCTTAGCATAAGTCGGAAGGACATCCTCAATCTAGATTTAAGTTCATTCAAGTAGTATAGACTACAAGAAGGAGATTGCTCAAAAGCTCCTATATCACCATGAAGCATCTTAGTACTAGACTCTATCTCATGAGAAGCTAAAGTAGCTCCTTTTCCCTGGTAAGATATGCATTTCCCCAAAGCTTTTAAGTGTAACTCTATCAGCTTATCATATAGATTTCTTGTCATAGTAGGATTAGTTAGAGAAAAGTGCCTTCCCAATTCTTGCAGATACTTCAGGACCCCATCAAACCAAACAAAATAGAATGATTGTGGCATATCAGGCAAGTCAGCAAAGCTCAACAGCATGAATTCAGATAAGCTAATAAAATCTGGTATAAAGCTTGACAAAGGAATACATCCTGTGAGCAAATTTAGCCTCAAGATTGCTGAAGAAGCAATTAAGAGCTGCCTGATCAAATTTGCAGCTTTTGGGTGGTCACCATTTAGCAAGTTTTGCAGTACACAAAAATTTAGTGATTGAGACTCAAAAGAGTCAAGCTTGACCAGTACACCAGCAACAGAGTTCAGGCCTTTCCATTGTGTACCGTGTTTGTTTACATTTTCATTGGAAGAGTCATCCCCAACTTTGGAAGTCTTTGGGTATGAGCTTTCAACTCCAAATTTTTCATGTGCATCATCAATCTTGGAGGTATCTTTACATGAAAACTGCATGTGATCTGAAAATCCACTGCCATCCTCATTCTTTAGCGAATTTGAAGCATCATTTGAATCTCCACTTCGATCATCATCATCATTTCCATTGGACAAAACATGCAAAACAAGGCCAATAAAATCTGCAAACACATTTATGCAGTCATTTAGCCTGGAGCGAGGCTTGTGTTTCCATGTCTCCATCTTCTTACTAGTTGTAGAATTCTTGTCATTCAAAGCTGAAGCTAGACCCCACAAAAACCCACTAATGCAAGAAGTTGTTGAAGACAATTTGTCTGAATTCACATCAATGAAATCTTCTACTTTCTTTCTGCAAAGAACATTCTTCAAAGAAATAGCAAGGCATTGAGTTTGCATTTGCAAACTGTCAGCAATTGAAAAGATACTTCCCCAGGCTTTCTCTTCTTTGGAGGAATCACAACATGGATCGTAATCACTTGAACTGCTCAACTCCTGGGAAACACTATAAATGAATTGATCTTTACTAGGCTTCTCCAACACCACAGAGTGAACTGCATTATGACAATGGTATTTGCTTAAAGACAAGAATATATGTGAAGTGTGTTCCATCATTGAAAAATCCATTTCTCTAATGCCATTAGTAGAACGTCCCGAAATAGTATTTTGAAGCTCCAGGATGACACACATTGACTTGAGAAGCCATGAAACTGATAATACATCCTCTGAGAGCATTGGCTTGAGTGAGGATTCTGTGATTTCGGTCTTCTCCTTGCAATACACCATAATAATATGTTTCAAGGCCCTCCGACAGGAAATGATAAACCTTAAGAACTCATGCTGCCTATCTGAGGATAGCACATTCCACTGCTTTAATAACCTCTCAATTAGGAACCTGACATACAAACACCGCACATTACATGGAAAATAAGTCATTTAAGAATATACAAAATGAATTCGAAACAGCAACAAAAACATCACGCAATGCAAAATTAAAGGTTATTCCTTCTAGGCAGTGGTTGTGTTTCAAAGAACATACGCTTCCTCATCAAACATCAACAGCTAAATAAGTTTGATATAGAGCCTTACCTCTCAAGGTTGAGTACACTAGTGATACAAAATGAGAATGATTTCGTTCTCATATATCTCTTCGGCATCCAGCACAAGAATTGCAGCAAAGCATCACTGGTTGTACACCTCTTGAGACTTGATTCCACAGAAAATTTTGCATCCGTCTTGCATGAGAAATGATTTTGTTCCCCCTTATTAACCATTGTGGACTCACTACCCAAAACAGCCACTGATAAATTATTAATTAAATCTAAAACTTCGTGCCAATCAGGAGATGAATTCAAGTCAAGATCCACCACCGAAGTGCCACTGAAAACTCGTATAATTGATTTCTCCAATAAATTGAAAATTGTAGACATTAAATGCCTGCGAACAAACTAAGAACAAAGACACTATCAACATTTTGTACTTATAACAGGCTTCCATGAAATCAAATTATAGCAGCATTGTCAAAAAAAGGAAGCTTATGCAAAAATAGAAAGATAAAAAGGAGCAATTAATTTTCATGTTAATGAGCTCAAGCAAAAATAGTTCATGCTTCAGATCTCTGCTGCTAAAATAACCTTGAGCTGTCCATGGGGAGGAAGCAGGAGGAGGTGGGAAAGAGAAGGGAAAAAAAGTAGGGAGTATGAAAAAAGTTGTAACTTACTTTATGTTCATAAAAAAAAGAATCAGTAATAAGTTCTGACGATATTTGCGCCACTGTTACTTTTGTCCAGTCAGCATTCCTAACGTGCTCTTTCTCCACTCCTTCAAAGCATCTCGTCATATAAGAAAGGGAAGTATGTATCACATAAGAAAGAAAAATCTTCAGCTTCTTCTTCCTAGCATGAATGGACCAAATGTCAATATTTTGGCACAATATGAACCAAATAGCAGTGTGCAATGACTTTTTATTCACGGAACAAGCATCCTGGTCCCGTTCATCATATTTGTTCAAAGCCTGGTTGAGACAGTCAGAACTAGTTTGATCACCATAAACATAGACTGCAAATTCCTTATCAGCCAATAATGAAAGATTACTCAACATATATTCAGTCAGATTTGCTGCCTCCTGCTTCATAATGGAAATGCATTTATTCCATTTTCTTCTCCTTTTCGGATACAATTTTAATCCCTCTTCATCAAGCAACTTTGCTTGGACAACATAATCATTGTTTTGCTTTATATATCCCAAAGAAGTTATCAGCCTATTCAAATCAACAAGTCTTTGAAGAGCCATAGTTTGTAATGCATAAACCAAAGGCGAGCAATCAGCTACACCATTCACAGGACAAAATTCTGAAACTGATCTGATAACATCAATAAGAGAATTTGAAGTTTGAGAAATCCAAGAAAAATATTCTTCATTTTTCCAGTCAGTCTTCTCCATCCAGTCCATTCCAGTGTAGGTTGCAAGAACATCCCCCATTGCGACTGACATCTTTTTTGATACATTTGGTGGCATAAAACTCACCACTTGCCTGTATAAGCTTCGGAAGGACCCATACAAACGAAAGAAGAACACAAAGACCCAGTGAGCAGAAACTTGCAGTTTAAACTTATCATATATGTTCCTATAAAGCTTATCAAAATTATTCCCCATAATTAAAGATAGAAACTGATTAACACTATCTGGCTTTTCAGCCACCAAAATGGTCATGTACGGACAAATGACAGAAATTAACTCCTCCATAGATTGCCCCAAAAGCCTACTATTCCCAGCTGTGACAATAAGTGAATCAAGCACCAAAGAATATAATTCTGACAATCCGCTGCCAAAAACTTCTGTTTGCAAATGAAAGTTATGCAGGCTATAACTTCTTGGATTTGATTCATCAGATCCATTTCCATCAGACACTAAACCATCTTTTCTCATCCATTCAATGGAACATGATACATCTAAACCTAGCTGCTGTACGAATTCACTTGCCTGACCCTCTGGTATGGATTTAATACCATCATGAATTGCAAGTTTGAACTCCTTAGCAAATAACAGCTTTCTCATTGATTCTGCATATGCTTTGCATGACAAAGATGCTCCAGAGGGCAACAAACTTCCACAATGAAGTGTGCTATCACTGTTGTTCATATTTTCTGCCATTGACCTTATTGCCTTAGAAAGTGCAAATATAGTACTTTTCACCTAAAAAAATTGAAATCCAAATAAGAGAAGAACATCAAAATCACCATACACTGAAAAAAATATCATAACCAAAAATGTCAAACAAACTTAAACACTAAGATTTTTCTGCTAGACGAGAAAATAGAGAGCATAATGTAGATCAAGATGCAATAAGGGGACAAATTTTGGTTATACACAATGTGTTAATCCAACCCATTGAAACAAACTATTGTCACACAAGACTGCACTAGACTGGAAAAGGGAAAGAATTGCTGCTAAATCAATTATCATGACAGTAGTTCAAAATTGGAAGTTATCATTTATTTAATTATGTAATGCTCAACATTATTAAAGTAGACTAGAAGGAAACTTAATTTCATAACTAAAAACAAACCTGACGAAGGTCACTAAATAGCTTAACCAGCTGGCATCCAAGTTCAAGAACCTGGGTCACTAATGAAGACTGGTCTGTGGAATGCCCAAATGATTGGCCAAAGGCCAGAAAAGAAAGAGTGATAAACCATAAGCTTGTTAAATCATTCTCAATGACTTCATATTCAATATCTATAATATATCCAATAGCCCGAACCAGCTCCCTTGACAACAAAATTAGTAACTCCGACACATGGCTATCTAAATCATGAGTTGGCAAACATAATAGGTGCGTAGAAAATGATAAAATAACATTATAGACTCTCTTCAAGAAATATAAAGTAGCTCCTTCTGAATTATCCTCTGTTTTAGCATACAATTTGGCATCTAATAAGCTGAAGAGTAAATTGTTCACAGATTTGAGCGTACAGTGAGCACCCAGCAATAAAGAGCCCAGTTCCAATTTGGCCTGGAGATAGCAGTTCATCTCAAGAAGAAAAGGCTCCATAATCTGTACAAAGAAATCAAACAGTGATTTTCTTTTTTCTGCATTGAAATAACTAGGATTATTCGAAAGAGCACCACCACCCCGATTTATTGGACCTCCACTTTTTCCTTCAATATTGGTCTCTTCAGAAATCAAAGAAGTTAATTTCAGTTTTTTCACCCTGTCAACAAGCACATGAAATAGATGTCCTAATCCACTCAATACAGATTCCTGCTTTGTAGCCACAATGCTTTCCAGTTTTTCAAACAAATGTCTGTGGTAACTGTGAACGAGAACTTTTGAGTCTTCAATTTTTTCATCACCAGATACCTTGTATTTATCTAAACTACGCAAGCTAAGAAATCCATCAATATTGTTGGGATGAAATAGACCTATAGACAAGACCTCTTCAACCATAATAAACACATGTTTAGTCAAACCACAATTATTTACATTCAAATGAAGATGCAATACACCCAAAAGATGCAAGAGAGATGGAAGAAGTTTATCCACAAAATCTTTAAATCCCTTTTTTTGAGTAGGGTGAACCTTCAAAAATTTTGCAAATGGCTCTAGCACCAAGCACAACAACTTCATCGCAAAAACACTAGTTTCTACACCCTCCACATTTTTATCACAAACTCTAATCACCAGCTGAAGCAAATCAAGGACAGTTGAAATCCATAACTCAAGGTGTTCCTTCGACAATCCGCCATGAGATAAAAACAAAAGTGAAACACAATCAAGAAAAACCCTATACAATTCAACCTCATTTAAATCCAGAAAACCACCCTCCACTACAGTCAATGCATTCCTCCCCACACAAGAAATAGAGCGCAAAAGATTCTGCGAGAAACTCAACGAAATCTCCAATCTCAATGACTCCTCCAAGCAGAATTTGAAAATCACCCAACATCTATAATCCAAACACGCCTCAACAACAATGCAGGACGATTGTTTATCAGAAGCATTGATTGTGACTTTTTTGTGCGTAGATATCATAAGCGATTGCACCCAATCATTGAGAAAAACTAAAAGTCTCGATATTTTCACAGTTTCATTCTCTTCATCAGCATTGTCGTTTCGAACTGAATTAACGTATTCATAAGCCAATTCAATCTTCCTGCACTCAAATTCACCCTCTAATTAGTCAAAAATCTTCTACAATAACATAACCATAGAAAATTGGATAATTTAATTAAAAATCTTAGTTTATTCACAAAAAAAATGCTGTCTTTCAATTAAATAAGCCTAAAAATATAGTAGAGTGCTCATAAATTAGTAGAAAAGAGATTCTAAACCAATCCTAAAAGATTAAAACAAAATAACAAAAAAAAAAGAACGAAAAAGCGAAAAGAAATAGAAGACTAACTTTTGAAGATGAATCTCATTGTTTTGAATTGAGTGAATAAGATTCAAATTCCTCCATTGACAATGGTCTTCAACAATCCGTTCCTCAGAATTGACAAAACGCAGAATTTTGGGGGACTTTTGATTCTCTTCGCTATTTTTGAGCTTTCGTTTCTTGTTCTTCACTGCTTTCGGCAATGATTCACTCATTATTGTTGGTGGAGAGCTATGTGTTTAGTTTATGGATGGTAAAGAGGTTATAGTGAAGGGTTTATGGTGGCTGGTTCCAGGGTTTTAGCGAAGCAGTGGTCTGGCTTTCTGAGTTTGAGTTAATTACACTGATGGTACTTAAAGTTTGTAATTTATTGCTAGTAAATTACCTAAACTCAATTTTGTCTCAAAATTAAACCCAGAGTTTAGTTTTATTTTACGATAATAGTACCTTAATAGCCTCCTTGTTTCATGGTTTTACATAGTTTTGTTCACCATGATTAAAAGAGAATTATGCTTATTAAATATTACTATCCAATGGTGGAGCCAGAAAGCTTTTACAGTGCACCAGATTTTTTTGTAAGGCAGTAATGTCTTTTAAAATTTAACGGATTTTGCAAAGCGGTATCGGGTCTATGAGACTAAAATGAAGTGGGTTTGGTTTCCTTATAATTAAATCCACTTAATTTTCTCACTAAGTAGCATGCAATAATTCTATTTAATAACAAATTATATAGCTTATTCATATGATAAAATTAAACAAAATTCTCTGCATACATGTTGAATAAAAAAATTAAAAAATAAATCATGATAAAGACTCATATTTATTATTAATTATTATCACAAATGAGTGATAACTCAACACTCATAATAATATCATAACTTGTATGAATCAATTTTTAGTATAAATTGAAATAATAATATATTTATTTTAAATTAATTCTTGAAGCATCAGGGGCTAAAGTGAGCATACCAAAGACTAAATTGTTCTTCTCCAAGAAAACTCCTCCATCCGTTGGAAATCAGATTTCTCATCAGAGTGGATTTGAAAAAGCCTCCAGTCTGGGGAAATACTTGGGGATCAAGTTGTTTAGTGGAAAACTGAAGAAAACAGACTTCACCTTTCTCGTGGACCGGGTCCGTCAGAAATTACAAGGATGGAAAAGCAAATGCTTAAGTCTTGCTGGGAGGCTCACCCTTATCCAAAGCACTTTAGCCACCCTCCCGTACTATGTTATGCAAACGACTCAGCTTCCTCAAGGAATT
>CANYCX010149622.1:0-14194 GCA_948193385.1 Breynia disticha f. nivosa
GCGATGCGATACTGAAGGTCGGGCTCCCAATTGTTAAAAGATGATTGTGTGTAGATGGTTATGCATTTATACAAATGCTAGTGTAACTATTTTCTTAACTTAACATTTAAAATGTTTTCCCGCTTCCGCACTTCAAATTAAGATGTATGTAAATGGGTTGTATTTTCAGTTTTGGTTTTGATTCTACAACTTATGTTTTAAAAAGAAAAAAAAATAAAAATATAGTGCGTTTTCAGCCTTTGCTTAAAAATGAACTTTGAGAATTTGGCGTCACAGTGTGCTTCAACCCAGGTATAAAATCAAGTGAAATTATTCTTATTGTCTGCAGTTTCAAGTCAATTTTCTATCAAAATTTCATAATCCCACCTTTTTTTGAATTTTCACGACGGAGATGAAATCTTAAAATTTTTGTTCTCCAAAGTTCACAAAGGTTCACATTATCAAGTTCACATAAACATATATATATATGTATTTGATCGCACGTTCTAAGGTTCACAGAGGTTCACATGCACAAGTTCACAAAACATATAATCAACTTAAACACATGTTCCAAGTTCACAGAGGTTCACATGCGCAAGTTCACAAAAAAAAACTCAATCAACTTAATGCATGTTTTAAGGTTCACAGAGGTTTACATGATCAAGTTCACAGAACAAAAATCTCAATTAGAGTACGTGTTCTAAGGTTTAAGTAAGTTTACAAAGATCAAGTTCACAAAGAATATACTCAATATTCAATCTGAGCAGACGTTCTAAGGTTCACAGAAGTTCACATGATCAGGTTCGCATCAAATAAGGAGGAGATATGGTTTGACTATTTTTGCAATATACAAACATTAAAATGACATAAATATAAAATGAATATAAACTATTTTCATAATCATAATTAACAAAACTATGGTGCCATATCTTAAAAAGTAAAGTTAAAAAGTGACATCCTGGGTAATTACCTGTATTATATATCGAATTTATCATAGAATCAAGTAGATAGTTATTTCGTATAGTTAGAACATAAGAATTCAGAAATAATACAAAGTATTTATGAAGTTTCCATATATATGACTTTGAGAAAAGTTAGTTTTAAGTAAGAATAGTTATTTATTAATGCTATAAGTGGTTAATAGGATGGAATAGGAGCATGCATATGTATATGTATTGTGAATTGAATTTTATAGCAAGATTCTTATATGTTATTATAGGACGACAGAGCAGGAGAGCTAGACAAGGCACGAGTACCATTGGTCTGAGTATTTCAGCTGACAGGTGAGTAGTCTAACTCACTATTGACTAAATTAAAATATGATTAGAACTTATTATGCAATGCAAATATGATAGAATTCAAAATGATTGCAAATTTATGAATACGAATATGAAATGAAATGATGATATGTGCATATGAATTAGATTGATACAAAATGATGACATATGTGAAAGGAAATTGTAGATACGATTGAAATGAAATAGGTACATACGAAAAGGAAATGCAAACAGGTAAGTTGTGAAATGTTATAGTTATATAGGTATATAATTGAATTATAAACAGGTAATATATTTTACAGTTATACAAGTATATGATATGGTATTGGTGAGGTGAGTGGATATGATATGACAGGTGATGATACATTATACGATATGGTATTGGTGAGGTGATTGATATGATATGATAGGTGATGATATGTTATATGATATGATATCAGTGAGGTAATTAGATTGGTTATTATTATGATCAATCATTGGAGACAGAAGGGAGACTAGATATTATACATAATACAGTTATAGTTGTTTATATTACTTGATTACAGAGTTATTATTTCTGAAATATATGATTACAGAGTAGATATATGATAATGTCCAAACAGGATGATAGAATTAGAATTCTTGAATTAATATAATATGATTGAAATGAATACAGTTGTTTATTAAATTATTGACTATTCACTAAGCTTGCAACTCACGCAACTACAATTTTTAATTTCAGGACCTGATAAAGATCATGGTTAGCTTTCCAGACTATTTAGGCGGGTCAACTGCTACTCTCAAATTTTCTCTCTCTTCACCAAACACCAGATAGAAGCTATTTTGATAGACATCTGTATGTTGTGTTCATTTAGGGTATGATCTATATAGTTATATTTGATGTTAGGTTTGTTGAGATGATTATTGATATGTGGTTGACTTTTGGTTGATATATATACAAATGAGTTTGTTGTTGTTTTTTGATATAGTACAAGTTAAGGTACAAGATGGTAATAGTAGATACAGGTGAAAAATGGTATTGTTAATGATGATTGAAATATTTATATGGTATGAGAAATATGTAAGTATAAGATGATATAAATAGGTTGATTACAAGTTGATTCTAGGTTGCAGTAGATCAACACGGACCATGTTAAAATGACACGTTGGCCATGTTGAATGAACACAGGTTGTGCTGAATCAACACGAGATCATACCTATGAGAGTGTTGATTAATACAAGCTGTGCTCATATGAACTCCAGACAACAGGGGCTGTGCTCATAAACTGTTTTGCCCGTGCTGCTCAATTAAATTTGTCATTTCACTGTTCAATCAACCAATGATATTTATTAATATATAAGATTGAGAATATGAAAGATAAAAGAAAAATTTTTTGATTATACGTATTTCAATTGATTAATGATTTAGTTAATAATATGACTAAGAACGTAAGAAGTATAGGATGCTTTAAGTATTCTAGACACCGTTTGTTGGTAAGTTCTTGTAAGTTCTCCTATTGTGCTGACCTTTTATGCAATATCTACATTTGTTTGTACTTAATTTCTTATATATTGACTTGTATCTTATTGTTCTTAGCTTTCCAACTCTTGGCTTTCCTGTCAGTTTTGTGATAACTTCTGTTGTAATGTCGTTCAAAATTGTGTAAATGTCGGATGATAAAATTTGATTGATAACAACTTCATATGTTTTTTCAGTGTCTCGTTGAGATAATACGATGAGCAAAATCCTTGGATGTAAAGTTGTCTTTGTGTAGTTATCCGCATTGCGTGTTGACATGACAATTGATCCAGTTGAAATTTTTTTTGCAAGAACAACTCCTTTCTTATAGATCTACTTTGTAGTCTTTACCATCCATTAGGCTTGTGGCTTTTTACATATGTTAAGATGATGGCAAAAGCTGCAAATAATTATTTTAGATTTAAAAAAAAAATTGACATGATTAAATGATCTTAAATTTTTTCATCGTACCTTTAACATTATTGTCTTTATTGACACGTTCAAGAGAACTTTATGGTATTTGAATGAAAGAACAGTGATATTATTGTTTGCTTCTGTTTTGAATTTGTAGCTCCAATGTAACACCCTGAAAAATGTTAGTTCTGTGTTAGATTATGTTTGGGACTAGCTGGAAGAGTGTTGGTATAGACTTATGCATGTTCGGAATCGAAAGAAATCAGAAAGTGCCAATTTTAGCAGTCTGCAGCAAAATAACGTGGGTTAATGGTGAAATAACACATGTTATTTCAAATAACGTACATTACCCGGTTGAATAACGTACTTTAATCATACTGCCAGCCCAGAAAATTGAATTATTTAACGTATGTTAATTTGTAAAATTAACACACGTTAATGAGCCCCTGTACAGGTCATTAAAGGGCCGAGACACTTCTTAACCTTCTCATAACTCACCCTTACCTACCAAAACACCCTCCAAACTTCCTCTCAATCATTTCAGATCATTCCAAACACAAAACCCATCCTAGAACACAAATTTCAACCAAATTAACAACGTTTTCAGCCCTGAATCAAGCTGTCCTCTTTCTAGGTCACAAAGAAACGGGAATCAAGGTAAATGTCTAATCTCGAGATGAAATGTGTTGTAAATTAGGTACATTGTGTAGGGTTTTGTTAGGTTTTGAATATAGAACATGATTCTATAAGCCATTGACCCTAAAACATCCGATTTCATGAGATTCGAGAGATTAAGGGTTTTAGGAGTTTTGGGGATTTTTTGTAAAAATATATTTAGGGGGTTGAAATGGGGTACATTGTGTGTTAAATGATTGGAAATGTGATTGTATTTGTGTAGGGAACGATATTCAAAACCCGATTCGAGAATCTGGGCGACGGATCGGACCTCAGAGCCCGAGGCAAGTGCTTATTTTCCACTTACTTGACATGTTCGACTTGTTAATGTTTGATTCTTGATTATATGATGTTCTTAATGAAGAATAGAAATGGATGAAGGCTTGATAAATATATAATTGCATATTATGTGAACAATATGCTTACTATTGAATGTGGTTTCGATTGTATGGTTAGTCAACGATGATCGCTATTGATGATATGGACATGTTGTGTTGAAATGGGTTCTTCGGAACCAAATATGTGGAATTTGATGGTTGTGTGGAAAAATGCAAGTATATGGACTGTTTAATGTAAATTGCGGGAAAATGGATATACAAACTAAAGTTTGACTTGCATGGTGATTCATGCTTGGTGCATTGTGAATTGTGTAGCGTGATATGTGAAATGATTGAAATATGAATTGCGGCTTGAAATTCTCCATTTATGAAATATGCTCCTTTATGATTAATGTGTGAGTGGCTAAAAGCTTGTTGTAAAATGAATTGCATTGCATTCATTCGATTCACTTGGCACGTGTGAGCATCATTGCATGATGGCATTGAGATAAGAGGGGTTTGGCCCAAGTGTGCGTAAAGATTGAGGGAAGACTCTCTTTACTAAAATAAGGGGTTTGGCCCAAGGATGCGAAAGGACGAGTGAAGACTCACCTTCATACAAAAATAAAGGGTTTGGCCCAAATTGTTCAAGGATCGAGTAAGGACTCTCCTTATATATGAAAAGGCACGGAGATCGAGTAAGGTCTCTCTCCCGCAAGGTTGAGGCTCTAGAACATTTCATTGCATGGTTACATTAGCATTTTCATAGTGCATCCATTTGTTTCGTTATGTTGTTGTTGTTGAGAACTTGGAATGTTAATGGCATGGTTGATCGTATATATGTATGTACTATGGAAACCAAATGATGTGAATTCCGAATATGAAATGGAATGGTGTAAATGTGATAAAATGATAGGATGCATGTGAAATGTTGAGCATGAGTTTTGAAACGAATGATGGTTATGTTGAGTGTATGAGTTATGGAATGATGGTAGTGGAAGTATGGGCTTGTATGATTGTGATTGAATTTTTGATGTAATGTGTAAGTACATGTTTAAAAAGATTAATTATGATGATTCGGATGTATGTATAACTTGTATGGATTCCTTATGAGTTAATTGGTATGCCTAAAGTGAATCGATAAGAGTATGTATGAAAGAAACTTAGGAATTTCAGGCAAAACTGATATGATGGAAATAACGTACGTTAATCCATTTAAACCCACGTTAATTGGATCTTGACCCACGTTATTCATACTAAATAATAACGTACGTTACCTGAGAGTTAACCTACGTTATTTTTACCCAGAAAACATAAAATTGACCCGAATAACATCCTAATGAATACCTAATGTACCCTAATGATTTAGGATGGTTCATTTGTTGAAAGAAACACTTAAATTGAACCAAATAACATCTAAATGATTGTTTTGGATGGCGTTAGGATGTCATAGGGAGAATAAGGCCGGGATGGCCGAAGTCTCCCTAGCACCCCAGCATGTAGAGACACTAAAGGATAGCCTTACTGAGTATTTAAAATATCCTCACCTGTCATTGCTGGATTCTGTGTAGATCGACAGTAGCGGCTGAGACTTGCTTTTGGAGCAGAGCGCGAGCGTGTGATACGAGGAGGATAGGTCGGCTCCGAACAGATTCTGGATATTGCATACTTTTGTATTTTGTACAGCCATACGCATACCAGTATAGGCTTTCATTGGCATTTGAATTGTTTTAAACCGCAAACCATAGCTTCTGCATTTCTGACACTTTTATTTTGTATTGGATTGGTTTAAAGAAAATGCATATATGCCACTATTGATTTCATCTATATATATTATGTTCACTTCATTTGAATTGTACAATGTTTGTTTTAAAGAAAAAAAATGGTTGCGAAAATCGTATTTATTCGAAAATGGACTTAAGTAAAATTGGGGTTCACATCCAATGTTGGCATAAAGATCTAAGTTGTTCCATCAATGCTGTTACTGACATTATTCTTCCCTTTTTGTTGACAGAGTTTAAGCATTCAGCTATATATGATATCATAGCTTGTCTTCTGTTGTGTGTTAAATCAACAATAGCCCATTTTTCCAAAGGAACATCTTCTATTAGAAGTTTACCAATTGATGGACCCATATTTTTTAATTCTGTGATGTAGACTTCAAAGTTTCCTTTGAATAAGCTTTTGCTGCTTTGAACAACAGTTCATGAAGTCTATCGTGGTTTTTGTGAACATACTTCTTCAAATTTGATTCGAGATGGTATATGAAAAAGTAGTGTACTGCTTCTGGGTACACATTTTTTATTACTTTTGCTATGCTGTCATGGCGATGAGAAATGAAACAATCTCATCTCTATACCCGTATGTGTCCCTGAACAGTTTGAAGAACCAGTTGTATGATTCGTTGTTTTCTGAATCCACTATTGGAAATGCTAATGGCAAAATTTAACCAGTTGCATTATTGTACATGCCGTCAATAGTGTTCCTCCGTAGGGTGAACTTAGAAATGCCCCTTCAACTACCACTTGTGGTCTGCAAAATTTCCATCCTTGAATTGAAGATGCTAATGCCATAAAAGCAAAAAGGAATGATCTGATAGGAAATTAAAAAATTTTCATCAACGTTGAACTTGTTTGAACTTTAATGAACTTGTTTGTTCTTTTTAATATATTTTAAGCTGCATGATCTTTTGAATTTTTATATATGCATATTTCACATTGTTGAACTAAATTAAACATACTTGAACTTTTTTTGAATTAAGCCAAATCTTAGATTGACGATAGAAAACACATACCCATCATCCATTTTTTTGATTTCTGTTAGAGTTCTAGGGTTGTTCTATTTGACCAAAAAGTATTTGGGTAGATCAATATACGACGTCGATGCTCTTCTGAGTATTTTTTCTGTCACCATTTCTTTGGCACGCCAAGTTTTCTGATAATAAACATTAATGTCATACATGAGCTTCATATCATTTTGAATGTTCATGGTTCCAAGTTTTGAGCTTGTTCCCCTGAATCGTGCTCTTATCACGTTTGCAACAAATTTTGAAGTTGCAATTTTGTTCATTGTCAACCTTTTTTCCATTGAGCATGAATGATTGTTGTTGATCTTTCTTACTTTAAAGAAAGTTATTTTGCCAATAGAAGATGTGTGAGTCATCCAAGGGCATGCTCCATCAATGAACTTGACATGGTATATTTTGGTGCATGATTTTCAATCATGAAGTTAAGTTTGCTTTTTTAAAGCATAATGACAGATTGCATTTTGTCACTCTTCTTTACAATTGTAAATGTCCCCCAGAGATATTTCAGAAATGTCTCTTATATCCACCGTTTCTGATTAACTTTCATCTTCAATTGTTTCACTTTCAGTAATGTAACTGTCACAGTCTTCTGCCATTTCTGAAGCATATTGTGTCAAATTTTCCAAATATGACATGATCTTTGCTTTCTTTGCATTATTCTATAACAAAACAGAATGGGTATAAAAAATAAAATCATATTAATTCAAAAACTACGTTGAATTAGTTTGTCTTACCATGCTATACAAGCTTTCAATTTTAGCTTCTTCATTCATTGGAGCAATATCTGTGTTTGGGCCAAAACTCGGATGGGCCAATAGGCCCGTATAGCCGCAAGCCCAAGGACACAAACCAGTTTTGTTGACCTATCTACAGGGATTAGGAAGAAATAAATTAGAATAAAATCAGATCAAGGAAAGATCCATGACAGAATATTTGAGAGCTGCCAAAGGAAAGTAACTTGTGTCAAAGGAATTATTTTGTTGCCAAATGAGGATTATTTTCAACTTACAAATACCCGCTCAGCACAACAGACTGAAGATCTAATCACCATAAACTATCAGACAGTAATCCTACTTTTACTTTATTCACCATTGTCAAAGCTTTAGTTTCTCGTATTTTCTTTAATCTTTACGTAATCTTTAATTTGTTGTTATTTATTATTTTCGATTGGCGATTTGAGATAATTGAGTCTATGACCCTTGAGGAAAGATCGTCTTAATTTTCTCATTAAATCAATCATTTGATTTTAGATTTCAAATTTTGCGCATTTGCATTTAATTTATTTTTCGTTTGGAATAACGGTAAAATTCCTGGGATGCTCGCGTTCATTTAATTTTCTAACTTCGTTCGTGCTTTCGTTGTTAGGAAAGAACGAAGTTTGTCACATTCTAAAAAGAGGCAAACAATTTGGCACTCTCGGCCGGACACGTGTCAAAGATGGTAGTGACAAGAAATCAAGATGCTGGAGCCAAGGAAGCAGAGGAAGCAAACAGTTCTGCGGCTCCCTGTGCACCAGAAGCACTTATAAGCCATGACGTGCAAGACATGTTCCAAACCATGCAGAACAACATGGGGGCATTGGCATTGTCAATGGATCATTTGACTAAAGTTGTAGCTCAGTCATTGGCCTAGTTAACGCAGGTCGTAACGCAAGGCATGGCTCAGGGAACCGTGGCTTCCGTGCAGAAATGCTCAAAGGAAATGGATGAAAGTGTCCAAGCCTCGAAAAGACAGAACCCCGTGGCTCCTCCTCAACCAATGGCTCTGGTCGAAAGAGAGCAGGGCATTCTCCTAGAGAAGTTGCCTAAGGAAACAAGTAATGTGGAGACCAGAAGGGATGCAGAACCTGACAAAGGGAAACAAGCGGCTTCGGCCTACCAACCCCACACAAGAGGGAAGAGGTGCCCAGAGCTCCAACTCTGCCAGTGGGCAAATCCGCTGCACGCAACTACCAAGGGTACACTTGGGGGCAGTGGGAAAAATAAGCTCCCTCTACGTAGGGGCAGTGGAAATTTTGAACCAATTGTCAATGGATTGGCAAAACTCACCTTTGCTTATTTAAACTTTGTATGGTAGGAACACAGGTCCAGTGGATGCCAATGCTGTTTGGGAGGTGGTACACGATTTGTTGGGCCCAGGCTTTTGGCCCCTTATGAGGCCAGAATTCCAGATGCCATACCCAGAATATATTGACAGGGAACCTTTCCCAAAAGGGGTAAAAATCCTCGATTTTTCTTTGTTTTTAGGTGACGGCGGCCAATCCACTGTAGAACATGTTGCGAGGTTCACCACATAGTATGAGGGCTTTTCTGGATATCCTAATTACCAGAACATGTTACTGAGGTTATTTCCAAATCCCTCACAGGGATAGCCTTTGCCTGTTACGTATGTATTCTTGCCAGGGGACTCTATTTTTAGTTAGCTGGATATGCAAAAACTTATCCATGCTCAATTCTTTAGAAGTGAGCCAGAGGTAAGTATAGTCGATTTGTCTAGACTAACTCAAGCTGCTAGAGAAAAACCACATGATTTTATTGTCAGGTTCAAAACAATGAGGAACAAATGAAGGTTGGTTATTCCTAAAATTGAATTTGAGAGAATGGCACAGTGGGGGCTGGATTTTAAATTGCGCAAGAAATTCCAAGGGATGGACTTCCGTGACTTTTATGAGATGGCAACCAAAGTCACAGAATATGAAGATTTGCTTCGAGAAGACACAACTAGAAAGAAACAGGCTGTGAGAACCTACTTTTTGGAAATGCATTTGATAGACATACCAGAAATTCCAGGAGTTGAAGTGGTTATGGCAGCAGTGGCGAATAAAGGGAATATTACTTGCCCTAAGCTTGTCAAACAAAGCCCAAGTTTTAACGTCAAAGGAGGTGATACAAGGAAAATTCAATACACTTTTGATGTTACTAAAACAGAAGAAATCTTTGATTTTCTGTTATAGGAACATTTTATAAGTCTGTCGTCAAAGGAGGAACTGAAGGGAAAAGATTACTTCAAGTTCCACAGCACGTGGACTCATGCCCCAAATGTGTGTTAGGCGTTTAAGAATATTCTCCAGGAATGCATCAACAAAGGGATCATCAAATTCTCAGAAGAAACTATATTAGTGGAAAAGGATCCTTTTCCAAAGGGGGCATGCTTTGTAAATATAGCCGCCATTGACTTGAGGGATTGGCATAATGAAAGGTGATAAAAGTGATAGAGGGAACATCCCGCTACAGGCCCTGTTTCTTTAAACCACTAGTGCCAAAGGAAGTAGAGAAATGGGTAGTTGTGAGAGATCAGAGGATAGTGGAAAAGAAGACCCAAACTCAGAAAAGGCGAGAACAGTGCAAGCAATTAGCCTTGCGATTGGCGAAACAAAGTCAACAGCTAGACTTACAAATTGCTAGACAAAGGGAGAGGTTCCTAGTCCGCCAAGAAGCATTGATGGAAAAGCAAGGCGAGACCAAGGTCATTATTGATCAAGTGTTGATTGGAAATGTTGTCAAAACACATCACAGCAAGTTCCGCAGAAGGGCTAGTGATGATTTGGAATCGGTGGACAACAGTAGTGAAGGAGAAAAAGAAATTCCACCAGGGGTAAGTAGCTTCGAGGTTGGAGAATTTCCATTATTTTGTGTAGGCATGGTTTTGTTGGTTTTTCCTTCATATTTCTGGAAACATGAAGAAAATGAAGAGGAGCATGTAGTTTTGCCTATAGAAGACAGAATGGTGAGACAAAGGTACCCTGCCAATGGCTTAAAGGAAGAAGGACCTATGGGTAGTGCAAGTCACTTAGTACATGAAACAGAAGTTAAGGTTCAGATGGGCTCAACCGATGACAGCCTTGACATGATGTCTAACTGTTCCTAGGAAGAGGAAACTGGAAACCTACCGCTGCCAAAGGATGAGCCCTTGGAGCAGATTAGCCGGCCATTGGTTTTTGGGTTTCCAGCTGAGGTAAACCAAACTAAACCATTATACATAAAGGTGCACAACATTGACAAACCTTTAGACAGGGTTTTGGTGGATAATGGCTCAGCCATAAATGTTATTCCATGGAAAACATTGCTAAATCTAGGTAAAGCTGCTCAAGATATCATACACACTGACCTTGTTGTGACCGTAGTAACAGGGGATGTAACCAAGACACAGGGAGTCATTCTATTGCAAATCTGTGTAGGGAGTAGAATGTGTATTTCAGGGTTTTTTTGTTATCAACTCCACAAACAGCTATAAGTTACTACTGGGCAGAGACTGGATCCATGCCAATTTGTGCATCCCGTCTACACTCCACCAGTGTTTATTGTTCTGGAATGACGGATAGGTAGAGACGGCTAGAGCTGATACAAAACCATTCAAAAGAGAAGTTAATACTGTGGATGCTTGCTTTTACTATGAAGACACACAACCCATAACCTTCCAGGGTTTGGACAAGAATGGTAGACCTACTAGCCTCACCTTCGCCAGAGGAAAAGCTGTGGCTATACCTAAGCAAGGCAGGCCCATTGACAGGCTGCCTTGTCCATTGGACAACCAAGAGTTAAATGATTAAGTGCAATAAACGAGAAGGAGAGTTAGAAGTAGCTGTGCTTACCAACCTAAAAAAAATGTAGCAGCCCAGAGAACATAATGAGCTAGAAGTCTTTGGGGCTGAAATCATCTATAAAGAAGTACCGCCAATGGAAGAAGATCAAGTGCAATTGGAGGATCTAGATGCTGCCCCTGTAAGAATGAAAGACACAAGATTGTAGGATAAAGATCTATTAGAAGAGATCAACTTGGGTACAGAAGAAGATCCAAAAGTTACCTATGTCACTGGACTGCTACAGCCTAACCTACGAGGGAAAATTGTTGAACTATTGCATGAGTTCAAAGATTGCTTTGCTTGGGACTATAAAGACATGCCAGTTTAAGCTGTAGCTTGGTAGAGCATCGCTTGCCCATTAAAGAGGAGTTTTATTCGTTCCAATAACCACCCTGACAGATGTCAAAGGAAGTGGAGCTGAAGGTGAAAGAAGAAATAGAAAGGCTCCTGTTAGTGGGCTTCATTAGACCAACCAAGTATACTAAATGGTTAGCTAATATTGTTCCTGTAATGAAAAAGAATGGGAAAATTAGAGTGTGCATTGACTTTCGAGATTTAAATGCTGCCACGGTAAAGGATGTTTATGTAATGCCAGTAAGTGACATGTTGATTGATGCTACGGTAAACCATAAAATACTAACATTTTAGGATTGTTTTGCTGGTTATAATCAGATCCAAATTGTTGAGAGTGATACGCATAAAACAACCTATCGCTGCCCAGGAGACATTGACACCTTTGAATGGGTAATGATGCCATTCGGTTTGAAGAACGTAGGGGCCACTTATCAAAGGGCCATGAACCTAATTTTCCATGACCTTATAGGCAAAACAATAGATTTATATATTGATGATGTGGTAGTTAAGTAAAAAAGGAACCAGTAGCATATTGAACATTTGAGAGAAGGACTAGAGTGGCTTAGGAAACATCAACTAAGGCTCAATCCACTCAAATGTGCATTAGTGGTTCGAGCTAGAAATATCATTGGGTTTTTAGTGCACCAAAGAGGTGTAGAGGTGGATGACAACAAAACCAAAGCCATCTTACAAGCAAAGCCACTTACTAGCAAGAAAGAGCTACAAAGATTTCTAGGGCAGGTAAATTACCTAAGAAGATTTATTTATATTCTTGCAGGTAAAACACAAGGCTTTTTAGAATTGCTGAAATTAAAGAAAGAAGAAGAGTTTGTTTGGAAACCTTGTCACTAAGAGGCTTTTGAGCAAATCAAAGATTACCTGTCCAAACCACCTGTGTTAATGCCACCCATGAGAGATCACCATTTGAAATTATATTTGTCTGTCTCTGAAGGATCCATTGGTTGTGTCTTGGCACAAAACAACAACAAAGGGTATGAGCATGCCATATACTATTTTAGTCACATGCTCAAGGATGCCGAGGTCAGGTACCTGCCCATAGAAAAAGCCTGTTTGGCATTATACTTTGCATGCACTAAATTAAGGCATTACATGATTGGAAATTTAAGTTATGTAATTTCTAAGATAGATGTGATTAAGTACATACTAACAAGGTCCATAGTCACTAGAAGGATATGCAAATGGGCTAGGCGAATGGGCTCTAGCTTTGGCAGAGTTTTCATTGTAGTACATACTGCTAAATGCGATGAAGGGGCAGACAGTGGCAGATTTCTCGACTGACCATCCCGACCCTGACATGTCCAGTGAAGAACCTGAGTTGAATATTTTTTGCCTTGAAGAAACCCCTTGACAATGAAGTTTGATAGATCCAGTACTGAAGAGTCGACTGGAGCTGGAGTCATCATCAAGTCGCCTAGTGGAATCAAGACTGTATTGGCATTTAAGCTCAACTTTGCCTGTACAAACAATCAAGGAGAATATGAAGCACTAATTATAGGCTTGGAGATATTAAAAGAGCTGGGGGCAAAAAACATAAGTGTTTTTGGTAATTTTCATCTGGTGTTAAGACAAATGAATGGTGAATACCGCTGCAATAGCTTTTCAAAGAGGTAGCCCTGGAGCATGTACCACGTAGCCAGAACTGGGAAGCAGATATCATGGCCAAGGTAGCCTCCGAGATGGACATGTTAGAAGAATTAATGTATAAGTTTGTCCTCATTCACAACCGAAATCACCCCTCCATTGAAGCCAGGGCATGCCAATGGAAGTGCTCAACACAGATACCAATGTGGCTGGAGATTGGAGAAAACCCATTAAGGACTACTTGGCAAACCCAAACGCAAAAGCTCCATACAAAATACAGATACAAGCACTCCAATACCTGTCAGTAGACGATGCGTTGTATCGTAAGAGTTTTGATGGTCTATTGTTGAAGTGTTTAAGTTTCTCAGAAGCAACGGAAGTGATGAAGCAGGTGCATGAAGGGGTCTGTATGGCACACTAGGCTCAAAAGAAAATGAGATGGTTAATATAGAGGCATGGGTATTATTGGCCTCAGATTTTGAGCAATTGTGTAGAATATGCTAAGGGTTACAAACAATGCCAACAACATGGACAAATCCAAAGAGTACTTGTAGCAGAATTGTTTCATGTTGTTAAACCTTGTCCTTTTCGAGGATGGGCCATGAATCTTATTGGAAAGATACGCCTAGTGTCATCCAAAGACCATTAATTCATTATAGTGGCCACAGACTTCTTTACCAAGTGGGTGGA
>CANYCX010149724.1:0-12047 GCA_948193385.1 Breynia disticha f. nivosa
GAGACTTTATTTTTATGTACACTGACCAACCATCTTCTACACTACATGGTAAGACGTCTTTTAGAAATAACTTGGTTAGAACACTTGATATAGGGGAGTTTTATGGTGAGTCCCCTTAAAGAGGGGACTCAATGAGGCAACAAGCCTCAACTGTTAGATTCTGAGTAAATAAATCTGAGTCTTCTATTTATTCAGTAACAAGCAGTTTTTATTTTACGTAATTTGTACAATTAAGTTAAACGAAGAAGGAACCTCATTAAAGCCCCTTCTCAATGGCCTCATATTAAAATTCACCCTTGATATATCCACCCTTCTTCCAACAATATCAAATCTGGGACAGTTTGAAACATGTCCAGATGGGGAAATTATTGGGAATGTATCTCATATTGGATAAATAGAATATGATTAAGTGGTTTATAATGATATAGTTGTGGGCCTTATACAAGTTAATTGGTTTTATATTAGAGGGTTCACAACATGTATCGTTCATAAGTTCACTTACGTGTGTACGGGTCTATGGACTTTAACATGATATCAGAGTCATCTAGTGTAATTGGCAATAGATCCTGGGCCAAGTAATGAAAAACCCCTAATTTGTGGACAAGAGGTAACCGGTCTGATAATGATAGGCAAAGGGCCTGACCGGGTTACACTTGCGGAGAAGTATTAGGAATGTATCCCACATTGGATAAATAGAATATGATTAAGTGGTTTATAATGATATAGTTGTAGGTCTTATATAAGCCAATTGATTTTATATTAGAGGCTTTACAAGCTGTAACGTTCATAAGCCCACTCATGTGTGTACAGGACCATAGACTTTAACAGAAGATACTACAGGCAAGTAGTCATTATTGTGACATGGAAACAACGAGTTTCTGAAATGATTTCTCAAACCAACCCTTCCCCGAAATCATCAATTCTTCAACCAACTTTTCAAATTGTTTTGTTCTGCAATGACTAATTGGATATAACATCAATTCTTCTTCATTTCTAATATTTTTTTTTTGTCACATGTATTTACATATCCATTGGTTTTGCAATCTCATTGCATTTTGTCAATTCCTCTATTGTATCAATCTCTATAGCATTCATATTATATCTTTTAATCTTATCTGTCATCTTTTCTTACTAATCCTTAGAACTATTCCTACAAAAAAAAATTCACAAACTTTTAATTTTGATACATTATATTTTTAATCTAACAATATTTACATTCATTCTAACAATTTATTTGAATGAATTCTTGTAGCAATTTACTTTGTATTTCAATCAATACAGATATTTACTTAACTTATTTACCATTTAATCACAAGAAACATTTTTTTACACTAAATTCTGGTACAACGAAAAAAATTCAATTGCAAAAAAATTATGCGAAATTTTTCTGATAATTTAATGTTAGTTACAAAATCATATGATTTTACTTTCATTATTTTTGTAATTAAATTGTTTTTTTTTGTAATTACCTCATAATACGCCGATGCTAAAAAAAATTGTCTTACATTTATATATTTGTAGCTGTAATATTTAACTGAATATGTCAGTTATAAATATTTAACAATTATATTTACGATTAACAAAATAACACTTTCACTATTTCAGTTACAAATATGCAATTCTATCCTATTACATATGTCAGTTACTTGTAAGTCAGGTGCATTATCACTATTAGTTACAAGAACAATTTTTTCTATATATCTTCAACCTAATGGTTCCAAATAAATCAGGATACTACCTAACTACATGCTCTTTACTTTAATAATAATTCTTACACACCTAAGTTTACAATAAATTTACAATGTCACATTGAATATGTTTACTAAGTAATAACGCATTTTTCATTTAACATTTCATATTTTTTTTTACCTATTTTACCGTAACTTTATTTATTTACTTGCAACTCACCATTAACTACATTTATTATGTACGAACATTAATAAATGAAACATCACAGCATCTTTGTTGTTTTGATTTTTTGTACTATACAAAATCAGAAATACAAAATGAACTAACACACTTAGATTACTATAAACTGAAAATTAAGCTCTAAAACATAACAAATCATTTCAAAAAAAAAAGTTTAAACCACTAACATGAAAACACTTACTGCACGTCCAACAAAACAATGTCAAATAGTGTTACAATGATTTAAGATTTCCTTTTACCTTCACTGTTTATATATTGTTTGCATACATTTATTTTTTCAAGTTTACCCAAAAGAATGGTGTTGTAACCGAATTATAATAAGTTGTTCACAAAAATTTCAACTCCTTTACATTTTGGTTGTCTCACAACGGTTTAAAAAAACCATTAATTTGTAATTGTTACATTTTTCTCCTCTTCTATAGTTACATAATTATGATTTGACAACTTTAAAAGATTTCAACTTTACATTTTTTTCTTCTCTTCTAAAATCAACTATGATTTGACAACTTTAAATGATTTCAACCCTAATTTAATTCAATGACAGACATCTAATCATATATAGATAGATAACTATAATTTGACAACTCGAATCCAACGACTTACATATAATCATTCCTCAACATTACCAATAGTGAGTAAAGACTTAATTTGTACATCTTAACCCAAGATCACGCCAACTTAATTTATCAAATATATTTCAATTTGGGAGCCTTGGCAAAATCTCATTTGGGGTTAATTTAGCAGAAACCACAACGAACCATGCCAATGGAGATGGATTAATGTTTACACAACATTCTTAATTAACCATAATTGAAACAACGTTACATCAATAATCCTTGAGCTAATCATATTACAACCCAAAATCATGCATCATCATGTTTTCAATTCACCCGAGTTTTAGGTCACCCTCCACTCGGGAGAAAATGAAAACATGAAAAACTACGTTAGGTTGCATATAAACAGCAACACTAACTTTACACAGGCAAACCATTTTCTACACTACAGGGCAAGGCATCTTTTCGAAATCACTTGGTTAGAACACTTGATATATCCACCCTCCGTCCAACAATATCAAATCTGGGAGAGTTTGAACCATGTCGAGGAGGGGAAAATACTACGGGCAAGTAGTCATTAGTGTGACATGGAAACACCGAGTTTCTGAAATGATTTCTCAAACCAACCCTTCCCTGAAATAATCAATCACAACACAAACACCAAATCAAATTAGCCACTGATGAACAAAAACTCAGCCAGTCAGTGATCAGACATTGTAAAAATTCAACCTGAATAACAGCATTTGAAATTTCACATATCTTTTTGTTGTTCGGATGTTCCCACTTGTACTGTTGGAAGGCGTTGCGGAATCTCGAAGCAGCTATCGGAGACGTAAAATTTACAAATGCGTATCCAAGATTCGCACCAGTCCTAGTACGAAGCAAAACAATTTATTATGGTCATTTAGTTCACAACGAATGGAACAAGTTCTAAAAATTTCCAATAAGGATGCCATTAAATTACTTGAAATCCATTGGCAAGTAGAGAAAGTCATATTTCGACTTCCACAAATCGCACTGAAGTTTTCCAGCCTTATTCTGCTCAAGACAATAATTATCGAGTATTTTCAACAAATCATTCCTCCTGTTCACAACACATTTTAAATGATAAGTAACTAATCAATCCACAATTAAGACCAAGCACGAATAGAAAAAGTAAAAACCCTGATGACAAACAAAAGAAATGTTGCCCTATATGGCAATATAATTTATGTGAATGAGCCAAAAACATTAATGGAGAATCAGCATGTTTGCCTAGGATTGCACTGAACTTGGGTAGAATAAGAAACGACCAGGAGCTGCAACTTTACAAATTAGTATAGACAATGCCTAAAATATTGTAACGTCTTATTCTGAGTTCAGCTTTTTCACAGATGTCGCAGGAGATCGAGGAAGAGATAAAATTAACAGAGATACTGACCAAAATCGTAGTACGATCTGGAACTTAATTAACAGGATTATAATACTAATCCTCGAAAGAAACAATACTTCATAAAAGAGATAAAAGAATGAGAACTTTCCTCTGAGAGGAAGAAGAAACACTAAGAGCATCCCCAAGACACTCTAATCTATTCTCTTAATTAAGAGATTTAGTAAAAGAAATACATTTCCAACAAATTCTTCAAACTCTCTTATTTTTAAGAGATGTAAATAGTATCTTTTTTGTTTAAGAGAGCCAAAAGAGACTCTTTTAATTTAATTTAATATATTTTTTGAAAAAATAAATATGCATTCAACTATTTATTTTTTTTTTATTTATTAATAAAATATTTTAAAAAATAGTTTAAAGAGTTGTGTAAAGAGTATTGTTGAAATGATATATAATTTTAAAGAGTAGTTAGTTAAGATAGTGAATAAAATATAATATTTAGAAGATCAATTAAGAGATTATTATTGGAGATGCTCTAACTAAACTAACCTTAAACCCTAAACACTAAACAAACAACAAAAAAATGAACTTAATCAACAGAAGTAGATTAGTAATTAAAAGAAACCCTTTTATCAGCAAAATAAACTTTCATAATTAGAAAGGTGAAAAACATAACATTTGAAGGATTATCGGTGTAAAAAATTGAAAGAAATCATATTTTCAAGGTTTCTACTGCAAATAACAAATTTAAGGGCTAAAGAAGATGACTTACTGAAACTTGTTGGGAATATTCCTGATCATCAAAGTGGTTACAATATTCTCACGAGTAAAAATAACAGGATCACTCATCTCTTTTTTCTCAAGACCCTTTTTTGCAACCCTAGATTTCTGTTTCGCCAACTTACTCCTCAAGATTAAACTTCCCCCTAACCCAAGTCTTGGAGCATAAAAGTTGCGTCCATTTCTTTTTTTCACATTACCCTTTTCCTTGTCCTCAGCTCCTACATCTTTCTCCACAACGTCATCACGTGGAAAGAATGGTTGTTTGTAATAAAGCATTTCAACAGGGTAATGATAGTGATAAACATAATGTGGAGAATACGACAACACAAGAGGCAGTGGAGTCGGAAAGTGAGGTGTGAGTTTCACGTAGGGCGTTGCATTAGAGTTCAAAGGGTTAGGGTTGTGCAGAAGAGCCATCAGAGAAATGCGGGAGTGGGAAAATGACCTCTGTTCCAAGAGTTAGGTATGTATCAGAGTTTATATTGCAGGAACCTTCAACTGAGGTTGCATTCAGAGGCAATAAGTGAAGAGAAGACAAAAGAAAGAAAACACAAAAAGGCTAGTTTGAGTTCTGATAAAGACTTGGTGTGTAGTGAAAAGAAAGGGAGAGAAGTGAGATCGAAGGGTCAGGGAAGAGAGAGGAAGTGGGCGGGGTTTCCAAGAGAAAGTTGGAGATTTAGGGAAAGAGATATGGTGTAATGATGGAAATGCAAATCCCCTTTAATCTAATAATTGCCTTTCATTAAATGCTGCCTCTTCGCAAGGCAACATATATAGTATTTCGGCGGCGGATTAACACTGTGTGTTGAGGGATGGACAGTCTAATGTATGATAAGGTCGAATTCAGGGTACTCAATCATACATCAAAAGATTTTGGTTGAGTTTGTTTTTCAAAACTAGAGAGCATTCCAACAATAATCTCTTAATTTTTCTATTAAATATTATCTTTTATTCACTCTCTTTACTAATTATTCTCTAAAATTATATTTCTCTCCAACAACACTTTTCATATCACTCTCTACACTAAGATATTTTAATATTATATTAATAAAATCAATAACTACCACTTATTACTAACTAAATTTTAACAAATTTTAATATTATTTTAAGTTAAGAGAGTTGATTTTGTCTCTCTTAAATAAAAGAGCAACTATTCCCTTTTGTTAAAATTAAAAGAGTGGGAAGACTTTGTTAGAGCACATTTTCTTTGATTGACGCTCTTAATTAAGAGAAGAGAGTCTTTAAAAGACTCTCTTGGACATGCTCTTACTCTGTTAGTTAATACTATTTTTAAATTATTGTTAAAAAAAATCAAACAACTACTAGTTAATTTTATTTCCATCTTAAAATAATTATTAATTTTTATTGTCATAAATATTAATAAAAATAAAATAATTATTATTTTATTTTTAATTAATGATATTAAAAATAATGCATTTAAAATATAGTTATATGAGAATTAAACAAAAATTATTAAAACACATAATTATTATAAGGATATTTTAGGAAAAAATATGTCAAAAATTAAAAAGTGATAATTATTTTATGACATTTAAAATATTATTTTAGAACAATCTTTTTTAACAGATGAAGTATATTATACAAAAATTACTGTTCAAAATAAAATTATGGTAAAAAAATATTTTTTAAAATTATTTAAATGTTAAAAATATAAATTAAAAAAAATATTAAAATTAAATTTTTAAATTTGTTAAATAATGTTTATTTTTATTTTAAAAATAATAGTTAATATTTAAAATTAAAAATTTTTATCATAAAATAATATATTAAAATATATTAGATTTAATAAAAATTAAATTAAAATTTAAAAAAATATTTTGTTAAAAAAATAAAAAATGTGCTTAAAAGTAAAAGTTTATTTTTTTGAAAAAACATCAAATAATAGTTTTTCAAAAAACAACTTTTTATCAAAAATATCTTTAGTAAAAGTATCTTTTCAATTTTACCAAACACTAAAAATTGCTTTTGATAGTAAAAAATTGTTGTAATTTTTTAAACAGAAATATCAAACAAATTCTAAAACGGTCAATTATAATAAAAATAAATTTGAACTTTAATTTTACAAAACAATTGAAAGATTCAAATTTATTTTTACTATATTCAACGGTCTTACTCCACCCTTATTAAATTCTCTCAAAGAGAAGACTTATAGTAAAAATTTCTATAAAAAAAATACTCATCTTACATAACAAATTGGAGACTTTTAGTGTGAGTAATGTAATTATTAAATAAGATAAAATTAAATTTAAATTTTTAATTTATTTTATAAAAAGTCATTTTAATTTTATATAATTTGTAAAGTTTAATAAAATTAGATGAATCTTCAATAAAAATTATTTTTATATTAAAAATACTCAAACTTTACTTATTTTGATCGTCCTATTTTATATTTAATTTGTATTAATTATAATGTCACAACCCATTTTGAGTACGTGACTGGCGTACAGAACAGACCGTCTATGGGAGCCCGGCCTGAACCGTACAAGCCTCTGAACTTATATGTATCGATTAATTATTAAAATAAATATCGTAAGCCAAAAAAATGAATATAAAAATAGTTTATTGAATAAAATACCCACAGGGCGGTATGGAGTATCTAATACAAAATAAGTGAGTCGAATCAAAGACTCACATTGCCTACAATAATCCTCGCTTCTATAAGTTTTCTCGACAATTTTTAAATAAACTGAAATACCGCAAAACCTGAAAAATGTTGGGGAGGGGGTGAGATAAACTCAGCGAGAGACGACACTGGTGCATGCTCTAAACATCTCACACAATTGGTTTTCAGAAAACCACACAATATTAATTAATACTATATATACATGCAGTACTAATATATATCAAAATCATTTTCCAAAACCATTTCATAAATCATACAGTCATACAAATTACACAAAAAAATGTAAATTTATTATGCACATATAATAAGGCTAGGGACCAGAACAGAACAGAGTATTAAGGATCATAATCTCATAGCACATATAAACAGATGGTCTCAGTGATCTCAGTCACCAGAGCTTACAGAATATAGTACTAAGGATCGCAATCTCATAGCACGTATAAACAGATGAGGACATTTTTCTCTCAGAACAGAACCTTTAGCCAAAGAGTTACTATAAACTCAGTAACAAGGTTGTCCCAGCAACAGATTATCAGATTAAACACACAGATCACACAAATTTATTATTCAAAGTATATCAAATTAGGTGAGTCGATTATATCACAAAACAGATTTTAAATTCAGTCAGAACCAAAATTAGTCATTTTATCGTTAACGGTGTACACAACATATATACTAGGTTTTGAAAGACACAATCATGTGTCTAGAAGCTGCAATCTCACTCAGTTGGTGCTCTTAGCTGCCGCTAATTCTGCTCAACCTCTAGAACAGTCGGGCATCACAATGGCACTTTGTGCAAACTACAATACAGTTAAGAACTTACATAATTACTGTTGCAAGTCTAAAAGTAACACATGCATGATGTTCTAAATGCAAATATGAAATTAAATGCAACGAAATAATTGCTCCCAACCCCAACACGACAAATCATTCTAAATCTACCTTCTCAAAAAAAAAGTGCAAGCTTAACATTCACATTCAACAACTATCCTAATTGTATTCTTGCATAAAAAAATTTAGGTTTACCAAATTTGGACAGAGTACAATGAGACTAACTCAATTATTTTTGTTTTTTTTTTTATTCTTTACTATTAAGTAATCTCGTGATTTTTCTGCTTTCATAAATCTGTTTGTACCATATTTTGTTTTTGCAAAACAGTACCAAAACCTCTCTTTTTTGAAAATAACTCTCCATTAATCTAATTTCAAAATCCACCACAACATGCTGAAATTCCAACAAAACCCAAAAACATTTGTTTTTAATTAAGAGTTCATAACAGTTGCGTTGAATACAATTTCATGTTTCATCAATTCCCAATTCCACAAACCCAAGAACGACAAGTCCTTATACAATGCACGATTGGAATTGTGCAAGGGACTGAAATAAAAAGATCTGAAATAAGAAACCTACTATACAGAAGCGTCAACAACTGAATTTAGAAATCGACGTCAAAGAAACGCGTGAGGAAAATTGGATCGGTGGAGAGGAAGTGATGTGAGTAGAGGCTGGTGAAGGAGTCTTGTATTTGTGGAGGATTTAACGTGTGGGTTGGAGGAGGAAAAAAACAAAAGGAGTTAGTGGGGGTGTGATTATCGGCAAAAGTGGTTGGGATTTTTACGAAGTTTATTTTTTTATTTTACTATTGTTTTCGAATTTTGCTCTTCAGAATTTTTAACCGGGTCAAACTCAATTTTCGGTAAAGTCGGATGAGCTTAATTTACTCGGTTTTTACATATAATTATTATTTTTTTAATTTTATTTTTTATTATATTAATAATTAATTATTAAATTTAACTACAATATTTATTAACATTAGTAAATTAAAAAAATTTTAAATACAATCATGTCAAAAAATTAAACACTATCCTTTATTTGAACACATTAAAATAACATTATTTTAAGAGAAACATTGTCAAACGTAGAAGCGAGAAAGAACAAATCGAACACTTAAAATCGAAACCAAGTTGAATCAAATTATTTTTGAGGTTTAGTTTAAAGTTAAGTTGACTTTTCCCATTAGGTTCAGCTTGGTTAATAATATTTATTAAATTTAAATTTTAAAGTTATTATTTAAAAAAATAGTTTTTATATTTAAAATGATAGTATTAATATAATAAAAAAAGAAATATAATAAGCAAAAAAAGGCCTATTGTTAAAATTTAAAAAAAAAATAGGGCAGGTTAAACATAATGAAAAAAAATGTTTCAATTCTATTTTATAAACATATAAATTATACTCTACAAACTAATTTTACAGGATTGCAGATACAATCATCAATTATATTTTCATCAGTACTTTTATTTAGTAATGGATTCAGTCTTCCATATAGGGCTAGCATATTATGGTTGTTATGAAGGAATGTGAGTTGTGAATTCGAAATTTTTGGCGTTGCAACAGTTCAAAGTGAACATGTGAAAGTTAAAGAATAAAATAATTTAAATAAAAAAATAGGTATATGGAACATAAAAATGCAAAGTAACCTGCTTAAAGTTCCTCCTTTGGCAAAGGTCACAACGACATTTTGGGGCTGATTTCTTTTTTCTCATATGCCTCAATATGATCATATTAGTTGGATTTAATTTCTTGTTTTTCTATATGCTTTTGGTGACTTTTTGTTTGTTTTCACAGCCGACATCAATTGTTGTTGCCTCGATTCAGCAACGACGTCTCACCATTAAGTCCGCAAATCTTGCAAAATAAAGTACGATCAGAGGTTGAGGCTCGTCTTCCGAACTCACTCTGATACTTAAGTTAGTAATTGAATAATAATTCTGTAATTTATTTCAAGTGGTAAAAACATAGTTTTGAAGGTTTTTTTAAACTTTTTATATAGAATAGACATAATAAATATCATTTAATATAATGTTTGTAATGTCTTTTTATTACTGACTATAACATCTTTCTGTTAATGATCATATCTTCCTATTTAATGATTGTTACATGTTAGGTTGCATTCCATGCGTACATTTTAGTCCTTTTTAATTATTATTTTTGCATACATTGTATGTTTTATTTTTCAATTAACTTGCATTTTGTGTTCTCTATCTCAAGTTATAATTAAGGATTAAAGTTGAGTATTTTGGCTTGAAATTGGAGTTTGAAAGCTTGAAGAATGGTTGTTGCTACTGCTGCGGACTGGGCAAACTGTACGCTGTAGTAGCAAAGAACGCGTGGTTGCTATGACCACGCGTACTCCTACCTCCACAACTTGTAGCATGCTGATCTCAACTGGAATGAAGAAACGAAGTTATTAGGTTAGAGAGTCATTTTTTAGAGGATTTAGTAACTTTTGTAGTCACCAGGAAGGATATTACGAGCGATCGCTTCTATTTTCCGTGAACTATCACTATTGTCAGTATGTTTACTGCCATGAGTGGCTAAGTTTTTATTCTAATTTCAGTTGTTTGAAGTCTTATTTTGGTATTTTCATGAGATTCTGAACCTATTATTATTAATACTATTATTGCATTTGTTTTATTTCTGTGTTAATTATGTGTTATTGCATGTTGGTTAATTTAATGTAGCCAGTCATATTAGTTAACATAGCAGTAATATGTCAGTTAATGTGTAGTCGTTCTATTGCGTATTTTAACACAAGTGACAAATTATTGGTGCGTCGTTAATTGATTGAAACAATCTCACTTAAATGAATTGCGGGTGTTTTGATTTGTTAGTTTGGGCAAGGTCTTTACAGTTTTTAATGCGACTGATGAATTAAATCTTTTAGGTTGGCTTAGAGATTATTTATTTAATCAAAGAGGTAATTAGAAAGGGTGCCCCGGAATTACAGACAAATTAACTAAAAATTGGTTATTTGGCGTTTATCGATAACTATAATTTGTCTGTAATAATATGTTAATCATCTTTTGTTATTCATGATTGAATTCCCAGATTAAATAGATAATTACTGGAATTAGATTTTTATTGATATTGATCTTTAGTTACTTTTATTTCATTTTGCTCGCGAATTTTTTTATTACTATTGATTTATTTCACTTGATTATTTCTTTTTCGAGTTTTTAACAATTGAACAGGACTTAACCAATAAGTTGTTTTTATTGCAAGTGCTACATTTGAGTTCAGAGACCTAAAAATCTCTATGAAACTCTAGATAGATTATTGTGTACTTTTGACGTACAACTAAAGTTCTCATAATAGAGTGACAATTATGGACATAACAACATATGCACTTGTCCAAGTTAGAGAACATGAGAGAAGTGAAGATATTGTACCACTCGAGCAGATAGAAAATATCGTCATCCTCTTGATCAGTGAACTAAGATGTGTATAATCATACCCAAATAAAATAATGAGTTTAATTTGAGAGTTTAGTTTCACTAGAATATTAACAATGATATATGTGCTTTGTTTGATGGGTGGGGGATAAGGAAAATGAAAACAAAGGGTAGAGAAATGAAATCCAACAGTGAGGGAAGAGAGAGGAGGTGAGGTTTCCAAGAGAAAGTTAGAGATTTAGGGAAAGAGGTATGGTGATGGAAATGCAAATTGGCGGTAACTCATTATTGCATTTCATTAAATGTGGTCTCTTTGCAAGTCAACATATATCATGTTTCGGCGGCGTATTGACACTGTGTTGAGAGATGGATGGTGTGCTATACAATATGCAGAAACCAAAAGAGGAATACTCATCTTACACCAAAATTTAGGATTTTTGTGTTGTGGTTTAAAAAATTACAGTTATTTTTTGTGTAAAAATATTGACACAAGGGGAGCTCAAACCTTAAAGAACTCAGTCAATGAGTGAAT
>CANYCX010149791.1:0-15930 GCA_948193385.1 Breynia disticha f. nivosa
AATAGGCCTTGATCGTGTGCCAAAAAATCCGATGTCTTCATGATTATATTACGGCAATTGTCTTGATCCCGCTAAAACCTGATTTCTTGTTCCAATACTACTCCAGATTATGTCAATATTGATTCATCAATTCCGTTCTCTCTAAAATACACGAAACCTGCGTAAAATGCATTAAAAGATATGCAAAACATAATGAAAATATATTATAATATATGAACAAAAATACCAGTCATCACCCATACTTGTTAATCTTTTATGATTAGGCTTATGTCAAAGTACACTAGAAATCATAATAAAATACAGTGATTTCAGGTCTAAGGACAGATATTTGACATTACAAATAGTGATTGCTCTGCAAATGCAGTGTCCTACATTGTACCTATGAACTTTGTTAGATACCCATATCTGTGACCTGTAGAATATGATCATCTACGAAGGTCATACTAGTCTTAATTCATTTCCATTCCCATGGAAATAAGTGACTAGGGATATTTAGAATGTTAATCTAACAACTTCTAGGTTCTACTATCAAGGTCCTCAACCTTGATACGTCAAGTGTTTAATCAAAATTCTTGGATAGTTTTATCATACACATAGCATAAATCAATACATAAACTAATAAAACAATGCCTCATAATTTTATTAATCAATAATAAAAAGTTACAAACAATGTATTGGACTATTTCTTACACTAACAATCTCCCACTAGCACTAGTCCCAATCAGACATAACCCTAAGACCAAAAGACCTCATATGACGCTCATGTTTCAGACCTTCCAGCTGCTTGTTCATGGGATCTGCAAAATTGTCTTCACCTAGAACATTGTTCATCTCCACATCTCCTCTATCGATGATTTCTCAAATAAGATGGAACTTCTTGAGTATGTGTTTGGATCAGTTGTGATTTTTGGGCTCCTTGGCCTATGCAATAGCCCTATTATTATCACACAAAAGTTCTAGAGGATCTAAGATAGATGAGATGACTCTTGATCCCGTAATGAAATTTTTGATTCAAACAAATTCCTTAGCTGCCTCAGATGCTGCTATATACTCTGCTTTTGTCATAAAATCTACCACTGTGCTTTGTTTAGAGCTCCTCCAATTAACAGCTCCTCCATTTAACAAGAATATGTATCTTGATTGCGCTCTTGAATCATTAGCCTGTAACACTGAGCTCCTCTTGACCTTCATACATTAAGAACAAGTCTTTAGTCCTTCTTAAGTACTTAATAATTATCTTAACTGCAGACCAGTGGACCTCTCTAGGGTCCTGCTGGAACCTACTAGTTATACTCAATGCATGAGAAACATCCTGCCTAGTACATAACATAACATACATGATAGATTTTATAGCGACACATATGAGACTTTATTCATCCATTTTCTCTCTTCTCTAGAGGTTGGACAGTCCTTCCTAGAGAGAATAATCCCTTGCTGTAAGGGCAACAATCCTTTCTTGCATTGTTGCATACTGAACTGCCTTAGTATCTTATCTATGGAATTTTCTTGACTTAGTCTCAAGAGATGCCATGATCTATCTCTGTAGATCCTCATACCAAGTATAACCTCAGCTTCTCATAAGTCTTTTATTGAGAAATATGAATTTAACCATTGCTTAACCTTTTACAATGCTGAAATGTCATTTTCAATGAGCAGAATGTTATCGACATATAACACAAGGAACACTACTATGCTCCCACTAAACTTCTGATATACACAAACAAATATTCCAACCCTTGATGCCTACTTAAGTCTATAAATGGACCTCCTAAGCTTACATATCTTATTAGGATTTTTAGGATCGAGAAATCCCTCAGGTTATTTCATGTAAACATCCTCGAGGAGGTTTCCTTTTAGGAAAGATGTTTTGACATCCATTTTCCATATATCATAATCCATATATGCAGCTATGGAAAATAAAATCCTAATGGATTTGAGCATAGTTACTGGTGAAAATGTTTCATTATAGTTAATACTATGAACTTGTTTGAAGCCTTTCGTCACTAGTCTACCTTTGAAGATACCTCTTGCCTTCTGTTTGAAGATCCATTTTCATTCAATTACATTAGCACCTTCAAGTGGATTGATCAAGTCCCAAACTTGATTATCATACATTGATTGTATTTTGAATTTCATGGCCTCTTGCCATTTTTCTAAATTAAGACTCTTTATGGCCTCTTTGTGAGAAGTAGGTTCATCATGATCAATGATCATGATATCCTATTTTTCAGTTACAATGAACCCGTACCTTTTAAGTTCCTGACGTATACTATAAAATCTTCTAGTACTTGTGTAATGTGCTCCTATTCCATAAGTTCTTATAGAGTTGAGTCCATCTCCTTATTATCCTCAACAAGAATCTGTGTATCTACATCCTCTTGCACAATTTTGATTTGTACATTGCTCCCACTGTTTCCATTAAAAATGAATTCTTTCTCTAGAAACACATCAGTCCAATAAACAAACACTTTGTTCTCACTTAGATTGTAGAAATAGTATCCCTTAGTCCCATTAGGATACCCCACAAATAAGCATTTGTCTGTCTTAGATGAAAGCTTATTCGATGTTAACCTTTTAACATGCACTTGGCCTCCCTAGATTTTAAGAAAAGACAAGTTGAGTTTTTACTCGGTCCATTTCTCATATGGTGTCTTTTTAGTTGCTTTAGTAGGAGACCTGTTTAGCAGAAAATCCACAGTATCTAGGGCATAACCCTAAAATAATATTGGAAGATCTGTTTGACTCATCATCGACCTAACCATGTATAACAAGGGTTGATTCCTCATTTTGGACACACCATTCCATTGAGGTGTTACTAGAGGTATGAGTTGTGGTACTATACCATAATCTCGCAAATATTGGTCAAACTCTAGGCTCATATATTCACCACCTCGATCCAATTGAACAATTTTAATATGTCTACTTTACTGATTTTCTACTTCATTATTAAAATCCTTAAACCTCTTATAGGATTTTGATTTATGTCTCATTAGTGGATATAGCTATACCAGCTATAATCATCAATGAACATGATGAAGCAGCTATAACCAACTTTGGCTTGAGTACTTAATGGTCCACACACGTCCGAGTGTACTAGATCCAATAATCCACTAGTTATTTCTCCTTTCTTGTTGAAAGGATTCTTTGTTGTTTTTGTGTGAATGCATGATTCATACTTGTCTATTGGTTTCCAATCAAAAGACCCAAGAACTCCATCATTATGAAGTCTTTGCAAGCATTTCTTACTTGTATGTCCTAAATGAAAATTCCAGAAGTAATAAGGATTTAGTTCATTAGACTTAACCTTCTTATTTTCTACATTGTTAATAGGCTCACGACTTAGCAAGTCTAGGATATATAAATCATTCATTAAGGAAGCACATTCATAAAAAAATCTCCATGATGTATATTCATAACATTATTTCCAATAATGAAAGAAAATCCATCATAACGAAGGCTGAAACTAAAACAATATTTCTTCTCATTGCAGGTACATAAAAATAGTTCAAAATTTTTATTTCTAATCCCATAGGCAAACATAAAACAAAGTCTCCTATCTCTATGGCAGAAACTCTAGCTCAATTTTTGACTCAGAGATCAACCGTGCCCTTAGAAAGCATTCTCCTATTTCTTAGTCCCTGCACATTACAACAAATGTGAGAACCACATCCGATATCCGATACCTATGATATAGAAATAAAGAGATTTATTTCTATAATATAGATACTTGAAGTAGATGCTCCATCAGCACCTTTCTTCTTCTTCTTCTTCTTCTTCTCTCCCAATAACTTTGAACATTGTCACTTCCAATGGCCCTTCTTAAAGAAATGGTGACATAAGTCCAAGGGATGAGGCTTATGAATTGCCTTGGGATTGAACCCAATCGTCTTTGGCTTCAGTGGCATCTTTTCCTTGCCCTTTCTTTTCTTGGTGTCGTTCTTGACATCTTTCTGAACTAGCAAAGTAGGCGGTGTTTTTTTAAAACTCTGTTCAACTATCTTAAGGATTCCATGTAACTCAGTCATGGTCTTATCCAGCTCTTACATATAATAGTTAAGCAACACTTGGTCATAAATATGTGGTAAAAAGCCAAGGACTAGGTCAATGGCAAGCTCCTACTTTAAACCACTCTAAGCCTCTCAAAAGTATCCAAGTACCATTTCATCTTGAGCACATGAGGACTAACTTATCCTCTAGAAGCCATCTTACATGATGTCAATACCTTTACCATCAAGTGCCTATCATGAAGGGCTTTCTCTTGGAACATTTTCATGAGATTGTTCATGATGTAGTACGCCTATGAATCCATGAACTGCTTTTGTAGCTCGAAGATCTTTCTAGACAACATCAAACAACTGACATCATTTGAATCACGCTTCTTTCTTTCAAAAGATTCTTGAACGGCGATAGTGGAATTTTTAGACGATTCAGCCAGCAGAGCATCATTCAACACTTCTGACTTGTTCTCTTGTCTCAGAATAATCTGCAGGTTTCGAGAAGAATTGATCATAGAGAAAAATTAAAGTTATTCATATTCAGATTCATATTCTAAGAAGAGAAATAACATTAAGGTCAGTTATGAGGTCTTTAACCAAAGGACTCCCACTCAACAACGAATTAATATCCCATTAAATAATTCTCTTATTAGTGATTTATTCGTGGGACTTAGATCCATTTTTTTCTTCTTCAAAGACGAGGCTACTTAGGTAGGAATCCATCTAACCATTTTTCTCAAAATGATTCTTGATTTCTAATAGGGCTAGCATTTTCATGTCGGGGCATTTCCCATTAATTGCTTAGGACTGATGCACTGTCACAAACCCATGTTAAGTCCAAACCTACAGTTAACATGCTAACCATGACACTAATATACCCCACTCTTGCATGGTATCATAGAAAACATCGATCTTAGCCCCGGCTCACAAAGAATATCTAACGTTCTGAGCTTTGGCTTGACCCATGCTTCGATGTTCGATGCCTTGAAAGGTTGTTAATTTAGGGAGGCAATTTACTTGACTTAATATTTCTCGGATTATTTTTTTTAATTACAAATTAGCATGAAAAATGTAGATTTGACATTTGTATATGTTGCATACATTCATCAACGTATATATAGCAGGCATAAACTAAGTGCAGAAAAGTAAACGTGCAATCATAGCCCAATGAACGTATAACTAGGTCTATACTATTACATAGTATAATCTTCGGGCTTTAAGTCCACCTCTAAATTGGCTCTCCATCCTTACTTGTTAGGCTCCACTTTGGACTCCCCTTCCTTTTGGGTTGGGCCGCCATTCTATACTAATTTCTATACTAAAAACTTAGACCATAAAAAAGAATTAGTAGGCCTTTATAAGCCCTTTAATAAAATAGGCTCAAAAGGCCTTTGTAACCCAAAATCAGGCTCATGAATCACCATGCAAACCCATACAACAAACAAGTTAACTAGCACCCATCTAGGCCCAAGGCCCACATGCTCAACTAAGATGAAATGCAACCCTAAAAATGGCGAATCTGTTTTTAAGTTTTAAGCCAAAGTCGTTAAGAAAAATTGTGCCTTTGGGCTCCTTGAGTTAAAACCCAGTGATGGGCTTGGGCCAAGCCCAATATGATTCATTAAATGAATGCACTCAAGCCCACAAGACAAATACCAAATTATTTTGAGCCAAAAAAATTTATTCAATATTCTCTTTTACCAGTTTTACACATATATCAAAATAGGTGTAAAAGTATATATAAATGCATTTAAGTACAAAATAATTAAAATAAAATTCATACACAAAATTCCAAGATGCCCACATTATATTTAGTCCCTAAATTTATCATAAAATTTATTTTAGGTCCTTAAGAATTAAACTATTTCAACTAAGTCATTAATTCTCTCACTAAGGCAGCTATTTTTTTTGTGACTAATTAAACATTATGGACAATAGCAAGAACACTCAAAATCACGTGTACAACGTAATTCAGCCCCCCACCATTTCAAAATCACATTGGGTTTTCTAGGCTTCTAAATAACTAGGGTAGCAAAAACATATCAAGAAAACCAAGAAAAACAACCAAGATTCATGCCAAAATGTGATTCAACAACATACATTTCCTAAAAATAAAAACTAGTTTGTAAAAATTGAATCTTTAATGAAATGGAAGAATCTTTACCTCGTATCCTTGCAAAACTGATTATGCATGGCCACCAAATTGTAACTACAACTTCAGAATACTCCAAAACTACCTTCAAGACACCTCAAAGGACTCCACGTGCATCACCTCTATAATACTAACACACGGATCAAGCGAATATATGTACTAGGATGAGAGTATTGAAGAATCACCTTAGTTTCTCATCAAACGGATGAAAGACTTGCGGATATAAGTGCACCACGTTGATCAAATCCTATGATCAACCCCTCAACGTCACTTTTCCTTGGAGAAATAATGAAAGAATCACCTTCTTCATTCTTGGAAGAGAGGTCATGACAATGGAGGGACAGAGAGAGGTGACGACATATAGATGTTAGGTAGATTAGGGTTTTAAAATTAAAATATTTCTTTTCAAAGCCTTAACCAAAAATCCGAAGGTAAAATTCCAAAATTACCCTTTTAGTTTTGACTTGTTCGTGGCAATCTGTAGAACTATTTAATAATGGTAATGAATTTATTAATTCATAAATCATAGGCGGTCACTAGTAAGACACTATGACCATTCAAAATTAAATAGCTGACGAGCGGTGTCAACAACCTTAATACAATTCAAATTCTTTCCTTGACCTCCGATATCATGATTTGCATAAGGTATGTCCCAAACATCCTTATTTATTGAAAAATCACTTTTTTGATCTCTATGACAAGATTGATAAGTTCGAATGAATGATCTAATCATTCCATTCGGGTGCGGTCATACTCTTTCCAATTTTGCCTATCAAGCGGCCAATGATATCTTCCCTCATTTTCATGAGAGGCTCAATCCCTTTAATTCACTCATGCTTCTACTTGTAATCCATATAATGCCAAAACGTACCCAAACTTGTCAACCTTTTAAAGTCACGTTAGGCGTATGTCAAAGTACACTAAAAATCACAATAAAAGACATAGTGATTTTAGGTTTAAGGACAGATATTTGACATTGTAAATAGTAATTGCTATCCAAATATAGTGTTCCACATTATAGTTATGAACTTTGCTAAATATCCCATATCTGTAAACCGTAGAATATGATCACTTACAAAGCTCTTACTGGTCTTAATTCATTTCCATTCCCATAAAAATAAGTGACTAGAGATATTTATAATGTTAATCTCAAAACTTCCAGGTTCTACTTTAAGGTCCTCAACCTTGATATCTCAAGTGTTTAATCAATATTCCTGGATAGTTTTATCATACACATAGCATAGGTTAATACATAAAATGATAAAATAATACCTCATAATTTTACTAATCAATAATAAAAAGTTACAAATAATGTACTGGGCTAGGGCTTACACTAACATCAACTCCATAATTATGCCCTAGAATCATCTTAGCAAAGATTTAAGCAAAGTTTTAGTGATTTGGAGTGATGAATGTAGGATTTTGCTAGTTGTTCTTAGCTCCAACATATTTTTGCATTTTTAAATTGTAATTTTAAATTTTAAAAAGTACCTCTAGATGTTTCTCTCTTTGAAATTTGTATGTAAATAACTTGAATTTGTCTTGGAATTTTAAAAAATAATAGCAGACATTATTAATATTGACAATAGCAGAAAGAATTTTGAGATTGCAATGCCCTATTTTTGTGATGAAAATTAACTTTCTTCATGTTTTATATGGTTTTATTTATGCATGATGAGTTTGGAAACGAACCATATCAATTTAAAAATTTGAAGAAGCTAGTGAACGTTTGACACCAGAATAACTTGATTTGCATTTGAAGTTTAGGAGATATGCTCAAAATAGTAAAGTAGGATAAAAGACAATGATGGGTTACATTTTGGATGCATTTTATCATGCATTTTACAAAGTTCTGCATGTGCAATTAGGTCCTTTTTAATGTTTTAGGTATAAGTTTTTAAGCATAATTGGTGTAGGTTTGCAAAGAGGCACGACATGATATTGGAAATAAGAGGCTGAATTGAAAAGAAACAACACTGTATCGCACATACCATCTCGCCATGGACATGATGAGCTATATCATGGGCAAGACGAAATGGAGTGCATGGAAGTGAACTTATTAAGAAGGGCATTACGCAATATTTCGACAGGCCTACTCATCCACAACTCAGTAGAGGTGGGGCCTAGTAACCCATTAGGGAAGAGAAGTGCTCCCCTATGTTAGAAACATACAAAGGGAGGCAAAGAACACTGTAGCACAAAAAAACCTTCTACATAGAAAAAGATTGAAAGTGGAGGTCAAAGGAATTTTGGAGGCACAAGTTTTGAGAATGGGCAAGAAAGGAGAGATCCTTTTGGGTTTTCTTGGTAACTGATATATACATTTTTGTGTTTAATTATTTTTATGTTTTGTCTAATGTTTAACTTGTCATGCTAAACTAACACTCAAATTGAGATATTTTTAGGACTGATTCATCGTTTGTGAAATAATTATTCTTGAACTGATTTATTGATTATTGAGTATTTATTGAATTATTGTGTTAATTGTTTTTGCTATTGTTGTATTGATTGAGTTGATGTGATCACTTAATTTAGTTATTATGATAGTAGGGTGTTAGTTGAGAATTGTGGTGGTCTATAATTTTTGAAAGATTGGTAGCAATTTAATATTGGTGTCAATGGGGTCTTGTCCCATTATTACTGGAGTTGATTAACCTCACCTAAATGAATCTGGTTGTCTATAATTTGTTAATTAGGAATTAGGTTTCTATACTTATTAATGTAGTCTAGAATTAAATTCTATCGAGGTGTCTCTGGATTGCTCTTAGGATAGGGAAGTATTTTGATCGAGGTGTCCCGAGAATATCGACTAACTAAGTAGAAATTAGATCCTCGAGCTTTTGCCGTGTCTAAAACTTTTCCTACTCAGACACAATAAATATGCCTTTAGTGTCAATGATTAAATAATTGAATCAACCGAAGAATATCTTAGCCAAACTCTTTTACTATTGAATAGTAATTTTATTTTATTACTGAATTTAATATTTGCTTTACTTTATTTAATTTCTGCATTTTTAGTTTTACAAACAAACAATTCTTCTTCAAAATATTTTTTTTTGCATTTTATTTCCCATTATTTTTACTCTCAAATGATTAGTTTACTGGTCTCTATGGATTCGATCTCACTTCCTCCATACTCAATATATTCTCAGAGTGGACATTTTATATATGTTAGTCTTGACATCTATCAGACAAAATAGGAAGTCACATGGAAAAATGATTTATTGTGTATGAATTTTTATAGATGGAATGAGGTTCCAAACATCTAGGTGAAGCTTGAGGTATCTATAAATAAGAAAAGCTATGAAAATATGTTAAAATTAATATTAAATATTAATTTTGAATTTTTTTGTAAAACAACACAAAATTAAATAAATTCTGACAACTTAATTTAGTGTGTACAAAACTAGGTGTTAGAGACAATAAAATTCTGAGGTAAAAGCATTATTGTTAGTATAAATATGGGATAATAACATATATAAAATTGAGAATAATCTGACTTAAAATCAAATATTTATGGCTATTCAAAGTTGACCTTCAAAGGTGGAAAAGTAAACCAAAGAACATTTCATGCATCCATTGACCTATCCTATTACATTGACATGGCATAATGCTTCTTCAATTATAGGAAGCAGGGAAGATGCATAAGAGAGAGAAATTGGAAATTAGTTATGCAATCTTGTTAGGTGAGTATACTAGCCGAATTTAAATTTCAAATTTTACTTATTTTTGGTGAAATAACCATATATATATGTATGTGTGTGTGCGCGCGCGCGTGTGATGCAAGAGCAATCGATAATAAAAAAATGATAGATTTTAAGTGATTGATATGGCTTACAAGGGTTGCACCATTACCACCAATGAGTTTAGCCATAGTGTTATTGTGATCAATGTTCTGTTTTTCAGTTTTTGCGAAAGTGTTTTCAATGGATGCTTTTATGATTGATATTTAGTTTTTAGTGGTGAATCATTGAATGATATGCAAATATTAGTAAAGGTCATGCCATATTTTCAATAGAATGTTAATACAATGGAAAATGGCAAAATTGCACAATGATAATGGTTTATGAAAAAATTTTCGATGGTTTGGAATGTTCAATGGAAATGGAAAATGACATTGTTCAATGGCAATGAAACTAAAGTAGAATTTGCGATTAGATTAATCTAAAATGATATATAGACCTACAAGTCAAAATAAAGAAGAATGGGCCGAACTTAATAAAGGAGCAATGTGAATAAAAACCTATGGGTCAAAATAAAGGTACAATGAGAAGAGCCTATAAGTCAAAATAAAGGTTTAACAGGAAGAATGACCTACAGATCAAAATATTTAGGTGCAATAGGAAGGACATGCGAGTCAAAATAAAGGTGCAACAGGTAGAAGATTAAAGGAGCAATGCAAAGAAGTTATTATGTTTAAGAGTTGATAGATCTCAAAATAATAAATTTTATCATAAGCATTTGCATACATTTGTTTCTAAAATAGCATTTTTTCATAGCTTTGATAAAAATGCTAAATTGCATTGATTGTTTTCAAAGATGGGGCTTATTGTTTAATGAGAGAATTATATGTTTATTTATTTGGATAGTTATATTTGCGTAGGATATGTTAGGCAAAGAATAAGGACAACACATGTATGTTATAAGTGATAAAAAATAGAGATAAGTATGGATTATACAATGATGGTGAGAATACAAAGTAAGAAAAAAAAAGATAATAGTAAAAGTTAGAGTAATAAAAGAGAAAAGATTAGCAAAGAAATAGATGAAGAATTAATAAAAAGATATAAGATATAATTCAAATGATGATTAATGATAACTTAAGTAAAAGTAAAAGTTTAGAAGTATTAAGTGTATTTAAGAACATGTATAATTGATAAGTTAATGGAAATGTTTATCAGTTTTGGATCTAAACTAGTGTATACACACTAAATCACTTTTTATTTCATGTTAAAAAGATTATGTTAAAAGATGATTATTAAGATGAAGCTTTAGGCAACCTTCTCTCTCTCTCTCTCTTAAAACTGCATTTATATTTTTATCTTATCAATTTATAATTTGTAATGATTTTCCTGTTGTGAATTATACATGTTTAGATGTTTATAGATAAATATAACCAAACTAATACTTAATTTTCACTCATAAGGTTTGGAACACAGCTTACACAGGCCAAATAAAAAACCTTTTAATACCCTAAATATATTAAAATGAAAGATTTCAATTAGAAGTCACTCTTAAAACAAACATAAATGTTAGTAATCGACCAATGAGCAATTAAAGAAAAAAAGTTTTTAATTATAGTTTTTTATTAGCCAATTACTATGGATTTATGAGATTTTAATAATTAATCAATGATATAATGACATAGTATAGTGGGTTTTTTAACCAAGGCCTTAACGTCTTGTAGGAAGCCCTGGGTATTCCCAATGGTGTATATGTCTTTAAGGTTAAAGGTTACCTTAATACCCTTAAGGATTTCAAGTGCAGGTCCCTAAAGGTTGGCTAATGACCTTAATTTCCAAACTCATATGACCAATTCATAATGAATTTCAATATGCATGGAATGACTATTTTGGTCATAGAGTTTCACGGGATGTTTAAGAGTACTAAGGAGAATATCCAAAAAGACTCATCTCGTGTTCATGGTTCATGGAGGCATCAATAAGAGGAAGAGAAAAAACTAAGGAGAATATCCAAAAGGCTCATCTCGTGTTCATGGTTCATGGAGGCATCAATAAGAGGAAGAGAAAAGGGTAAGAAAAGGCAAAACCCAAGGCATTGTAAAAGCCTAGTGGGAGTAAGGCCAACACCCAGCCCAAGACAATTAAGCCTAAGCCTAAGGAGAAGGGGAGAAAAAGCATTTCCTTCCACTATAACAAGATAAAGCATTGGAGAAAAAACTCCGCTCTCTTCAATGAAGAGACAAAAATGGAATGGAGTGAAAGCATCTAATTTAAGTATTTTTGTTATCAAAATGAAACTTTCTATCTCTACCACTTGGGTATTGGATACTGATTATGGTTCTCACATTTGTTCAAATGCTCACAGGATGAGAAATTGACAAATTACTTTGGAAGAACGAAGTGGATCTGTAAGTGGGGAATGGGACATGCATGACTGTAATATCCATATCATGATAACTTATAATTAATAAAATAGACATAGAAACCAATAATAAGTCATATGTATATAGTCTAAAGTGTCAGAATTGAAAAGTAAAATTTAGGTGATCAACACGTCGGGAGTGTAACGAACCATAATAGGCATGTTGGATCATAATCTGGGCGATAGATGATCATGGTGACCCAGTGTGTTCTACAATAGGCATGTTGAAACTCAGATTGAAATAGGAAATTTATATAGGGACCATGGTGCATTACATGATGGCCGTGTGGATAACATGGGTATTGTGTATTATAGACAATGTTATTATTGATTTATAGGGTGACATGTTAGACCATAAGGTTGAGATTAGAGGCTAGGAAACTCTAAGTATTTTAGCTAACTAGGTGATTAATCTGACCCACTTAATTATAATTATGTAAAATAATGATTTATATATGTTTTATGATATGATGAAAGGAGTATATGAAAGGCGTATATATGAAAATAGGACAGGAATACTGATTGCAGGATTGAAATGCACAGGTATGTATATACATCTACATGTTATATGAATATACAGTATCTTGAATGGTGATTATTGATTGATTTGTTGAGTTTATATTATTATGGAAAAGAGAAAATGATGAATTAATTGGAGATGAGAGGAAATACAGAGATGAGCAAAATTATGGGGTTGAGCGATAAAATAAGTAGATGAGTAGAATATGTAAGGTTTGGAGATGAGCGATTATATGTTGATATATTACATGATTGAGATTTTATTTAAATTCATAAGACATATATTTACAAATGGAAAGATATGAAAATGTGGTTTAAGTTTATATTGTGTTAAATGATTACTCACTGAGTTCGTATCTTATAAAAATGTGCACTTTTTGTTTCAGGTATAGAAAAGTAGATAGAAGTTAATAAAAGAAATCTAGAAGGTTGGACAGTCGAGCTACAAATTTTCTCTCTTTCCCTTGAGACATTTTGTATAATAAAATCATGTGAATAATGCTTGTTTTAAAAATACTATGGGTGATGCATAGTTTACTTATTTTTGGATATGAGGTTTAAATTTTGACTAGCTATTGGGCATAAATATAGAGTATTGAGGTTGTGATATATGAATTTTGTTTGTGAGGTGATTATAGAATGGAACCATAAGGTGTATTGATGTAAGGTTGATAAGTGGAAGATTTATGGTGAATATATGAATGTATGGATTGGAAATGAAATGAGGTTTAATGGATTATGAAGATTAAAACTGTCTGATTGTATATATACCTGCTCAGGTTGTATTTTTAAACTATATAAACAATCAAAGGGTTATCTCTTAATTCTATAGGTCCAACATGGGTCGTGCAATGGACGACGCGTAGGGCACAGTGCATTCCATTAGCGTGTTACAGACCATGATGTTTGTGGAATTTTTGGGGCAAGTCAAGAACAGCAAAATGGTGGTTGTGTAAATGACCATAGGGGTTGTGCTATTCTGACATGGGGACTGTGCCCATGAGACGTGTTGTGCTAACATAGCCATGTCCAGACAGTGTTCTAGATTGTGTTTAATGTAAAAAGGTGTATAAAAAGTTTATGAATAGTTTACAAGAAAAAGAACAGGGAAAAATAAGTAAATGATAAAATAAATTTCAAATAATAGTGTTATATGTTATGTACTATATATGAATGCAAAGGCTATAAGAAAAGAAAAAATTGACTTCACATGAATATAAGTATATGTAGATTAGGATGTTATAGTGGCTACCATTGATAAAAGGGTTATCTCATAACTTTGCCTTCAAGATTAGAGTAAGATTTGAAGAATTAATATTTTTTACTGGCCATGTGTTGCAACATTATCTCAATTTCATCTTTGAATTTGAGTGGACTTGAATGTACTATTTCTTATAGTTTTATTTATTTTTAGCATAAAGGCATTGCTTATTATTCTTCCATGTTGCATAATGGTCTTCACATCCTTCAACTAACTAAGAAACAATCAACATATAATATAGGTACAAAATGATTAAAACTTACGAGTTAAACCTTGACTTAGCCTTAACATTATCGTCCAGGACATGCAAATGGAAAAAGTATTTCAAGACTCTATAAAGATGGAGTGCTTGGGTCATTTGACTTAGAGTCTTATGATGTATGAAAGCCATGTTTGCAAGGAAAATGAGTACAAGTCCTTTTACCAAATCTAGTGAAAGGGCAAGTGACTTATTGGATCTTATATATTTGGATGTGTATGGACCATTGAGTACACAAGCTAGAGGTGGTTATAATTACTTCATGACGTTAATTAAAGGCTTTAGTATATATGGTTATTGGTAGCTAATGAAGAGTAAATTTGAAACATTTCAAAAGTTGAAGGAATTTTTTAATGAAGTATAAAACCAACTCGATAAGACTATTAAAGCCATTCGATTAGATCGAGGTAACAAATATATGAGCCATGAATTTTTTTGTTACACGGTTACCTATCCAAGAACAAATTGTTTGTTTTTTTACAAGGATACCTTCTTAGAGGATGAGTTTTTTTCTTAAGACTAATAGTGGGAGTGAGATATAACTTGAAGAAATTGCAGTACCATAAACTCCTTAGAGGACGAGCTGGAAACAGGATCAACTTCACAACTATTAGTGGATTAAGAAGCCTTTTCACAAGAACCTAGAAGGTATGGTAGGGTCCATTGAGAGATTAAGTAGATTTATACTCACTAATAGTGACACCATTAGGATTCAATTACCTACCAATAGACTATTGATATTCTTGACTCAGACAGGTGGTGTGCAACCATGGAATCTGATATGCGATCAATGTACTATAATTAGGTTTGAACCTTGGTTGATTCACCAAAAGTTGCTATTGTCATCGATTGCAAATGGATATTCAAGCTCAAAGCTGACAATACCTTCAAAGGTAGACTCATGGTTAAGGGATTTAAGCAGATTCATGGCATAGACTATGTGAAACCTTTTTGCTATATTCATGCTCAAGACTATTAGGATTCTGCTTTCCATAGCAGTACATCCCGATCATGAGATATGGCTTTTTTATAAATGGATAGCTCCTCAAGGATTTGTACATGACAAAACATAAGGGTTTTGGAGTGCGTATGAACCCTAGTAAAGTTTACAAGCTTCAAAGATCTGTTTATGGATTAAAGCAAGCATTCTGGAGCTAGAATCTCAATTTTTTATAAATCAGTCAAAGGATTTGGTGTGTGTAACATCCCGGAAAAACTTTCATATTAGAATAAAGTCAAATAAATGTGAAAATATCAGTATATAAAGGTATACGAAAGGTTGACGTAAGGTTGACACAAAATAAATAAAGAAAAATTAGAAAAAAATTCTTATTTTAGAAAGTACGCGCAGTGGCACAAAAGAACACGGTGTCGGCATGACCCTGCGTACTATAAGACGCGTTGTGGAGCCGAGAACGCGTAGTACATGGTCGACCACGCGTACCTCTTGGTGACCCCGCATTGTATGTTGTCGGTTTGAAAAATCTATAAATCGATTAATTGAGAACTTCATAGAAACATTAGATATCAAACCCTCAGATTCAGAGTAAAATAGAGGGAGAGAGAGTAGGGAAAGGTGGGGAATTCAACTAAAAAAGGAAATTGGAGTTTGATGGCTTGCCTTGGTGATTAAGGTAAG
>CANYCX010150058.1:0-10912 GCA_948193385.1 Breynia disticha f. nivosa
GGAAATGAAGCTAGGGTTGAAAAACCCAAATTCGTCATTTTGACGTATCCCCGTTCAAACACCTATTTCACGTACCTAAAGCATGAATTAGCACAAAAAAATAGTTACTAATAGATAGTACACCCGTTAACCTTTCCAAAGAGCCATATTTTGCTCAAATCGGAGCTTAAACGAGTGAATTATACGATCGGAAAATTAGGTCATCCACAAAAAGGGATTTACAAACTTAACTCAAGAAATCTTACCGAATTATGAGCACATATCGATCCTAGAACTCCCAAACACCAAGATTCCACGAGGAAAGATGTTAGTCTAAGGTTTTGGAACTTTGGAAAGAAATTTGGAGGAGAGAAACGTGTATAGAGTGAGAAAGAGAGAGAGAGGAACCAAATATATATGAATCAAATTTCGGTTTTGGACGATTTCGTCCTTGACCACAATTGGTTCACTATTCTCTCGTTTTCTTTTTCCCGATTGACTCTACACACTCCGATTTATTTTTCTTTTAACTTATTAAATATTCTAACACATTCTCACATCTTTCTGCAAATTATTATTTTAAATAATTTGCAAAAAAATTATTTGTACTTTCCTATGTATATTAATTCAAATTCCAATTAAACGAGAAATTGAGGAGAAATTGAGGGCGTTACAAATATACTATTAATTTGCAATAAATTTAATATGTAAATAATTTAATATGAAAAATGATATTCACATAGTAAATTATAATGAATAAAAAATCTCTATAAAATTTATAGTAATTTAAAATGTGATAATTATGTGAATATATTTTTGGTATGACAACACAAAATGCATAAAAATTATAAAGATATTAAGAAAAGATATGGGTATGATATGGGTAATGAGCAGGGACGAGCAGAAGCCTAGGTCCCCATCGGTGCCGGCAGAGGTTTTGCTCCTTCATTCTCTTATAAGGGTGTCCCCCATTGGGCACGGTCGAATGGTGGGAGCACCACCCACTTCTAATGAGAAGACGACATGTGGATTGAGGAGAAGAAGATGACATGTGGTTGTTGGTTGTGGAGGAAGGAAATGATGGTGTGTGGTTGTGGGTATTTGTGAGGAGAAATAGATAAGAGCTAAAAGGACAGTATAATTACATCGTTTTAGGGTTTTTCTTTTTAAAATGAGGGGAGTACATGAGGCTAATCTAAAAAATGGCGGGCTTAATTTTTTTTTTGAATATACACATTAACCTTTATTATTGATTGCACTTATTAATTTTTGGGTTAAAATTGGTGTAACATGGTACACATACTCCTTCCTTTAATTAACATGTATATATATTTCGATATTTTTTTCTCTATTTTAAAATATTAAAATTAATTTACTCATCATTATAGATTGTTGATTATTTGTTATTTTTAAGTTTGTGACTTGCTTAGTTAGTTGTATACTTTGACACTGTTAGGACTTTTTAACAGTGGATATATAGTGTGTCTAGAATATCAGATTGTGGAGTTATTTTTAACACTTTATTTTAAGTTATAATTTTCTTCTCTTTTTCTGATTTAGTCTAAAATTTGATATGGTTAAAACTCAAGCATAATGTGATCATGTACTTTCTCATATTCTTATTTGTACATATTATGTATCATTAATCAATAAACTACTTCTCGCTTTGCACAAATAATATCAAGGGTAAAAAACTATGCGGTCCCTGTGTAATACCCCTAATAATTTCTCAATCCACAAGTAATTAATATTCACTTTACTGGTCCCTGAGTAATTGAAAAACGACTGCCGTTAATCCTTCTGTTAAATTAAGCTAACAGAGTAAGAAGTAAATAATTTACTGGTCCTCTATGTAATCTTTTCACTTAATTTACCGGTCCCTTTAATCTTTTTGCTTAATTTACCGGTCTCTCATTAATACACACGTGGTAGGGGCAAGAATGATATTTTAACCTTTCCGTTAGCTTAATTTAACGGAAGGATTAATGACAGTCGTTTTTCAATTACTCGGAGACTGGTAAAGTGAATATTAATTACTTGAGGACTGATAAATTATTAGGGATATTATTCAGGGATCACATAACTTTTTACCCTAATATCATTTAAGAATTCATTGGTTCTTATAATGTTTGCTTTATACCTTTTTTAAAGAGAGCCAAAACAAACCCAACGACGTTTATTGAAATTCATTGGTTTCAAGCAGTTTTACTGTGATGTCACAATTTTGTTAGTTCGATAACTCCACTATAAAAAAGATTTTGGGTTCATCCTTAATAATGAGAATGAGTATGAATAATATTTAATAAGTATGAATACGAGTACGAGTTGAGTATGGATAGGATAAAGACAAATCCATACCCTACCCATATTAGCATAATAAAATACGGGTACTACTCGTGCTGACACCCGTTCCTAATCAAAACGAACAATATTCGAATTGACTGAATACAGATTAATCCGATACTGACCGGGTAGGATACGGATTTCCATCCCTACCCGAGGAAAAATAATTAGAAAATAAATATTTGTAGAGAAGTAGAAGGGCGAGGTTGGTTGATTCCAAATGACTTGACAAGACAATGAAGGCACATGAAAGACATTGATGTAGTAATGTGACCTTACATTTCAAACCACACCTCTAATCAGAAAGGCTGAAGCTTTTCCACACCCCATTCGATCAAATTGCTCCTCTCCTTTAACCCCTAAAAACCGGCTATCACATCACACCACACACTACCCCATCCCCATTTATGACTTTTGCAGGTTTATTATCCACGTGTCAATAACCCATTCACTCTTTCTAACAGTCCCTCCTTGCTTTTCTGTGTACTACTTCTGATTATAATACGTACAATAAACCTCATTTCATTGTTTGGCACTGACTCTCACGTGTAAATTAAAACCAAACTGACATAACTCACAAGCCTCTCTCTCTCCATGACATGGGACTGTAAGAGAGAGAGAGAGATCACATGTCCCTTCGTTCGCGTCTCTCTCATTCCTTTTGCTGTGGTTGTCATTGATCAATCCTCTCTCTGTGGCGTATAAGGGGTGTGTTGTACAGTGCTAACTGCAGTTTAAGAGTGAGTGATTCACCAATTGGGTGCTGTTGTCTGGTCACACTGATTAGACCTTATATTATAACTTTATTATTTCAGATCCTTGTTTCTATGTTTCCTTCTAATTATTACCAATATTCGGTTTTTATAATATATCAATCTTTCTGTTCCTGACATGTATGTCGTATAAACCACGATTTTTAAATTTATTTTTCTAAAATATTTTATTATGTAAAATATTAATTTTTTTTATCTCTTCTTTAGATAATCTTACAGAAAAATAAAATCAACATTTAACCAAATTTGAAATAAAAGATAAAGATCATATGATGATAATTTTATTTTATGATTCCCGTTTACCGGACGAGTCCTACTCCTGACAAACCATAACTTTGTTCATGACATTTCTTCTTTCTCCGGAGTATTTTGTTAGGTAGTTGCAATAAAATTTGCATATAATCTACTTAATAAAAATATTACATGTAATATTTTATGTTAGATAATATGCCAGATAAAAAAAAACTTACGTAACATAAGAAAGATCACAACAATTGTATAACCTAGTGTATAATATGGTATTGATATAAACATGCATAAAAAAACCCTAGAAAAAAACTGTAGAGATCATTTCAAATATGATTTTTCTTTCGATAAATATTTCAAATTCTGTAATATTTATGTATTCCTAAAAGTAAAATTATTATTTATGATAAAAAATTTTAGAAAAATTACTTTTTTAAAAAATTACTATTTGATTCTTTTTTAAAGAAATAGATTTTTGCTTTTTAGCAAAATACTTTATTTTCTTAATAAAATAATTTTTTTAATTCAAATTTAATTTTTATAAAATCTAATATATTTAATATATTATTTATCACAAAAAAATTTAATTTAAAATATTAATGAGAAATGAGACAAGAAAACAATAGTAATGACTTAAGAAAAATATAACATGCTTAACTAATACTTAGAAAGAAAATAAGAAAATAAACCTAAATGTGTGTGCATAGTGAGACTTTATATGGTTAGCAAAATAAGAGTATGCACTTAGTGAGTTTTCATATCCGTGTATGTTTTTATGTGATTATTTTATGCATGCAGATAATTAAGATGTTGTCATGTAGATTTCTATATCTATGCTTGAATACTTATGGGGACTACACACGGCAAGGTCGGAGAATCCACATAAATTTACATTGATGTTGTGTTCAACTTTCTAAACACTGTTTATTTTGTCTTTGAGCAGAATTTCATGTAAATTATGTTTTAAACTAAATTATTTGTCTTATATTCGTTTTCAAACAATTGAATATACACACATACACACACCCACCCACACACACACATGCACGCGCGCGCACATACACATATGTGAGCGTTCATGCTATGGTTCTTGATGCTTGAGTTTATTTTTCAGGTTGAATGAATGTTATTTTTAATTTGAAAAAAAAATTATATTGGAATTTGTAAAAAGTTTTAAATGGAGATAAAAAAGGAAAATAAATTTGACCGCCAATACTTATGTGATAATTACTGGGTAACTAATCAATTACGTTTAAAACCAAGAGAAGTCCTATCTACATTGAGGAAAGATGTTGAGTACACTAAAGACAAAAATTCTTGCATGGTGTGAACAATATACATGCGTTCCACTAGGAGAGAGAACACCATGGCATAATATTTTGAGTAGAAATAGTGTTTAGGTCAAACCAATAGGATGAGAGTCATAATCAAATTTTCTCAATTCTCTAATGTAGACCAAATGTGGGGAGTATTAGTTATTCTTTACGAAAATCACCCTTAGCGCCCTTAACATTGGGAAGAAGCATGTATGTTATTTAATTGACTTAATATGTTCGTAAGTACATCTTTGATTGACACACGTTAACTGAGACATGTTGGACAATTAATAATTTTCAAGGTGGAGTAAAAGTAGTGGAAGGGGAAGTACTCTTTTTTTAAAAAAATATCACGTTTAAGAATCAAAGTGTGCTTTACACGCCTGCTAAAAACTTCTCAATGAAATATTAGAAGTGAAAACGATTAGGCTTTCATGAGATCATATCAAAAGCAATGATTATACAAAAAGTAGGTTATTGAGGAGTCACATTGTTCAAGAAATAGGTAACTTGCTTGAGGGGCAAAATGATATATTTCTTAGACAAAATATAAATAGCTAGGTAATATGATTATAACCTCTTATTCATTGACTGGTTTATGGCCTAGCTATAAATTTTTTACTATCTACATGAATGGCTTAAGGGAGCTATCACGTAAGAAAAAGATATTCGTTGTGTGCAAGTGAAAGACGTTGGGCTTGGCAGTTCGACCTATGAAGGGTTGGGTAGATCTAAGACCAGTTGAAGAGTGGCAAGTTTGATGACACGACTAAACGTTTCTGTGTATTCAACACTAGGTCACTGATTAAACCATTTAGTAACCAATCTAGCCTTGTATTTGCAGATAGTCCCATCAGGATTGCGTTTAACACGAAATATCCACTTACAACCAATGACATTAACATCCTAATCTGAAGGAACAATCTCATGTGTCATTACACAATAAAGCATAATATTTATCAAATATGGCCCTCATTCAATGAAGATGTTTATTAGCCCGAGTGAAAGCAGTCAGTGTTATATTTGGATCAACAAGAGCAGTAATAGTGAGTGGCTTTAAGGAACCATTTTGTTGACATATGATCATAGAATGTGTTTTGAAAAAACAACACTTGGAGATGAATGAGGATTAACCCATTGAGCTAAATCCACAACAAGATTTAAACTTAGAGACTTCTGTGAGAGACCATTAGATGCGTGGAGTGGTTGCTGTAGTGGAAAGATAGGCATAGGAACAAACGACTGAAGGGGCGCAGCCATATGGTCAAACGATGAAAAAGAAGATTTTTGCTCATAAGACAGAGTTGTCACACGTGCTGTTGAGGGAGGTTGAGGCTGTTGCTCAGCTGGTAGTTGTGTCGAGCTAGTATATGTGTGCATAGGTGGCAAAATCATGAATTAAGATATGGATAAAGGGGGCAAAAACATCAAAGGATGAAGACATCAAACTTATAAAGGGAAATGAAGATCCATCATATTGAACATGTCTAGAAATATATACTTTAGCAAAAGATAGTTTAAGACAACAAAATCCCTTATGGATTTTGCTATAACACAAGGAAACGCAAATAGCAGAACGAGGCTCTAATTTTTTATAATAAGGACATAGCCAAGTATAATACAAACAACCAAAAACTTTAAGATTTGTATAATCAAGTTTATGACCAAACAACATTGCTAATGGGCACTTATACTCAAGCAAAGAGGTAGGCACAATCAAAAGCATAATGTTAATATTTTAAAGGAACCTAATTAAGATGTGTGTATCATCGAGAGAGTTGTTTCAACAATTTATCAATGTTTTGTATCAACACAACCATTTTGCTCTAGATTATGAAGACAAGAGCTACATTGATAAATGTCATGTTGAGTGAGATATGGTGTGAAGATCTAAAATTTACCACCCCAATCTTCCTGAAATGACCGTAATGTTGTGCCAAAAAATAGTTCAACAAAATGGTGAAATTTAGTGAACTTGCTAAGAACTTCATATTTATTGGAAGTTTGTGATAGTGGGCATGATTTGACAAGGAAATAATGAATCTTAAAGTGAGGGTTTTGAGAACAAAGCTAAAGCAGTGGATAATTTTGAAGAAGATGAAGAAGCTAAATTGAACGAATGAGTGACGACTTGGAGGGTAAGGAGTGTGCGGCTTAGAGCTGTGACAAATGGGTGAGAGACTTAGTTGCGGTCATATATGGAACTCAAAATTTAGAACTATTTTTGCTTATTAAATAATATAATAAGAAATTGATTAAACCATAATCAATATTTAAGAGAGACAAAACATATATACACTTTTATTTATACTCGATCTAAAACGTTGTCGTATTCAAAATAAAAACATAAGCGGAAGTTGTTATAGTTTTGTAAGGTCAAAACAAATTAAAACAAGCGTATATATTTATATGTACAACGCAAAATACAAAAATGAACTCTGGAGATGGACCTCAGATGTATATCATAAGCAAAACTCTGATCATTGCTGTATCTGTCCAAAAGCAGCTACCTACGATTTGTACATCATTTAAAACAACACACACAGGTGAGTATTTAACATACTCAGTAAGTATTTTTATGATATTTAAGTATATTATGAAATAGGACGTCATTTCTATTTGTCCTACCACAAAACGAGGGCGTGCTGTATGAGCATGGGAGTGTGCTCATCCAGTTTTCCCAGAAAGCATAGGGTCATGCCAGATTAAGCATGGAGCGTGCTGCAGATCTTTTTTCTCAATTTTTCCTATGTTTTCATCCTTGATTCAGTAGCATAAGTCCACACAGCCACATAGTAAGATTACTTAGCACCTAGCTTATGTATTCAATTCAATTACTTTCCACACAGCCACATAGTAAGATTTACGTAAAAATCTCACACAAAAATCATAATCACACAGGCTTTAGATCACACAGATCCATACTATGGCATTAAACATAAATGAATGCAAATGTATGCAATGCTAATGCAAATCCACACAGGATGACCCCGGGTTATTGTCCTCTATAGCACACAGCAAATGAGTCCTCTATGGAACATAACAGAGGATAGACACACAGCCTGATTACACAACTCTGAGACTATAGCTCGTCTATGGACAACATATAACACATCCATAATCCATACAGGAAATCCACACAAGAATCTTGTCACACAAATGATATGCAACACATAAATATATAAATGTCATTCGTATCATTAACACATAGCTCAATCTCACAAAAAAACACGAAGCATATCCACACAGGATCACATAGAACAAACCACATAGGCATAAATTATCATTATATGACATATATGATCAAAATCCACAAAGGTTGCATCTTAAACACATAGTCCTTTTACTATGATCATAAAATCATTTGACTTAGTTTTCCTTATAATTCATCCAACCACAAAGTTTCTTGTTTTAATTACATCCTTATAAGTATGAATTAATCATGCGTATGTAATTAGTAAGCGCAAGAATACTTACCTCGAAGTACGTGCAAAGTCGGCAATACCGACACCGCCTCAATATCTATCCACTCGTCGTATAGATCCTCCTATACGAAATTAATCACATATATATTGTTAACTATCCGTATCCATATTGATTCTACATTTAGAATCATCAAACACCAGTTTAAACACAGCAATACTATAACAGTAAAACAGACCCGTACTGTCAAAACATACCCATAACCAACTTTGCAATCATCCAATCACGTCTTCTCATCGATCTAAACTCTCTCCTTCATTTTCATAAAGCAAACCAAGTTAAGTTTCTCACTTAAATTACAATCATAACATCAATTCAACATCAAAACATTAGATCATAACCTCAAACTCATAAAGATTGAATCATACCTCAACCTCCTAAGTTGCTTCTTTCGGTGAATGAAAACTCCATTTCACCAAAACCTTTGGAATCTCTCGATTCCGAAGCTGTCTCAACTACCGATCTAAAATTTCAACTGGCTCCTCCTGATAGATCAACTCCTCTGAGATCTCTAACTCTGGAGCTCTCAACACGTGGCTACGATTTGATCGGTATCGTCTCAGTATAGAAACATAAAACACATCATGTAATTGAGACAACTCATCCGATAATCTCAATCGATATGCAAGTGTTCCCACTCTCTCAATGATCTCAAACGGCCCGATATATCTAGGACTCAACTTGCCACGTCTCTCGAATCTGATAATGCCTCTCTAGGGCAAAACTCGTAAGAAAACGTATCTCTGAATGAATACTCTATCTCCCGATGATGTCGGTCGTAATAACTATTTTAATGATCCTGAGCCGCTTGCATACATCTTTTCACAACATTTATCTTCTTAAGAGTTTACTAAACCAACTCTGGTCCCTCTATCCGTCGCAAACCTTCCACATCCAAGTAAACCGGACTAAAGCATCGTCTACCATATAAAGCCTCGTAAGGTGTCATTCCGAAACTAGAATAGTAGCTATTGTTGTATGCAAACTACACCAATGGTAAATGATCATCCCAATTACCTCTGAGCTTTAACATACACGCTCGGAGCATATCCTCAACTGTCTGAATCGTTCTCTCCGATTGACCATCAGTCTGCGGATGGAAAGCCGTGCTAAATCTCAATCGAGTACACATTGCATCCTGCAAACTCTGCCAGAGTCGTGATATAAACCTAGGGTCATGATTAGACACAATCGAAGTAGGAAACCACGTAACCTGACAATCTCAGCAACATACAAACCAATTAGCCTATCCAACGTATCATCATGTCAGATAGCTAAGAAATGAGCCAATTTTTTCAGTAGATCAAATATTAACTAAATTGCATCGTGACGTCGGAACGTCCCTGGTAACCCTATAATGAAATCCATGGTGATCTTCTCCTACTTCCATTCCAAAATCTCTAACGATCTCAATTTTCCAGGTGGAGCTTGATGTTCTGCCTTTATCTGTTGACAAGGTAAACATCTAGGGACAAACTCTGCTATCTCCTTCTTCATATGTACCCACAATACATCTCTCGCATATCCCTATACATCTTCATACTACCCGGATGAACTGAATAAGGTGAAGAATGTGTCTCAATCATTAACTCATTCTTCAATTCAACAATATCTGGAACACATAGTCTATCCCAATAATATAATACATCATTATCATCAAGTCGGTGTAAATTAGGTACCTTTCCTCGCTCAATCTTCTTCTTGATTTGCATCAGATAATTATCTTCTTTCTAACTCTCAGCGATCAACTCTTGTATATAAGGTTTAACTATGATGTTTGCTAACATTTGATCCTCAATTAAATCTAACTGCACTTGTAACTCGCAAAGCAAACAACAACTCTACTTTATATGTTACTGAATCATTATATCCTTTTTCTTTTCTGGTCAAGGCATTGGCAACTACATTTGCCTTTTTAGAATGATACTCAATCTTGCAGTTGTAATCCTTCAATAACTCTATCCAATGCTTTTTCCTAAGATTTAGGTCTCGCTGTGTTGTAATATACTTGACACTCTTATAATCAGTAAAAATCTAAAAAAGTCTCTCCGTATAAATAATGTCGTCAAACCTTCAAAGCATGAACAATCGCAGCTAACTCCAAATCATGTGTCGGATAGTTAACTTTGTGTGGTCTCAACTGATGCGAACTATAGGTAATAACTCTACCTTGCTGCATTAGTAATCCACCTAACCCAGCTCTAGAAGCATTATTGTATACAATAAAACCACCTCCCTGACTAGGTAGCGTAAGAACTGGAGCTTCAACTAACCTTTTCTTTAACTCTCTAAAACTTTCTTCACACTTATCATTCCAAATGAACGGAGCATTTTTTTTCAACAAAGAAGTCATCAGTTTAGCTATCCTCAAAAAATCCTCAATGAATCTCCGATAGTAACCTGCTAAACCCAAAAAACTTCGTACCTCAGATACATTCTGAGGAGCTTCCCACTCTTGAACTGCCTTTATCTTACTAGGATCAAGTTACACTTCCTCTACTGAGTTCACATGTCCAGACATCCAGAACTCGTATTTGCTGAATTTAGCATACAGTTCTTTTTCTTTCAGCAAATCTAACACAATACGAAGGTGTCTCTGATGCTCCTCCTTATCTCTCAAATACACAAACACATCATCAATGAACAAAACCACAAACTGATCTAAATAAGGTTGAAATACCTTATTCATCAAAGCCATAAATACTGCTGGTGCATTCGTCAACCCAAATGGCATCATAGTGAACTCGAAATGCCCATATCGAGTCCTGAAAG
>CANYCX010150155.1:0-15764 GCA_948193385.1 Breynia disticha f. nivosa
TGATTAGCATTCATAGTTAGCATGATTATTATTGTTGCTTTGTGATTTGTGAATGCTAAATTAACTTGAAAGTAAGATATGATGTGGTTTGATATGTATATATATAAGTATGGTTTGATACTTGAATGATTATATAAGCAAGCAAGTAGAGAATGTGTTTATATGATGTGTTGGTACCATTCAGTGTTTGACTTGATACATGACTTATGATGATTAAGTAAACACACAAAGGAACTTGTTTGCTCTTGAAATTGGATGAAAACATAAGTGAAATGTTGGAAACAGACCTTGAGCATGACCTCATGCTCAAGTGGCACGACTTGTGCCTACTAGAAGATCAGAAGTCTAGCACGACATCGTGCTAGCTCAGCAGCCCTCGTGTTGAGCTGCTGATTTTCCATGCGCATCATTTTAAAAGGAAAATTATGAGTAGAATCATTAAATAATCAATCGGGATGTTATAAAAACTCAAAATATAACTTATTTGTGTTAAAAAACTTACTGAGTATTTAAAAATACTCACCGTTTGTTTGATTATCTAAATGATGTGCAGGACGCAGATAGCTGTCATTGGGTCATAGTTGCGGTTATCATATTTCAGGAGCGATATAGTCTGAGGTTGAGCTCCAGTTTTGAGTGCTTCCATTTTTGTACTTGTACATATATATGCCTTTTGGTTTGAAACTTATTTCAAACTTTACTTTCGTTTCCGCTTAATTATGTTTTGAGTTTTTGCAAACGTAAATTGGGCCGGTTTGTAAAACGCATATGTTTATATATTCTCTCTCTTTTCTATTTATTATATTATATTATGAAAAAGGATTTAAATAATCAGATAAACAGTTTTAAAAATTTAGTTTCACAGTTTATATTATTTAGGTTCGATAATTTTTAAAACGATAACATAATTTATAAGTACACAATACAAGTGACACAAATTCAGTTTATGTAATATTTATGTCACAAATAATAATATTCAATAGAAAAAAATTGATACAATTACGACCCACTTAACTCGAGTTATTGTCTCGAATATTATTCTATGGTGGTGTTTGGAGTTATTTATCAATAATGCCATTGATAAACAAGTCCACATATCTATGTATTATACTACTATCTCAGTCAACAATATATGTCGTTTTAGAAAAGTATATTTGCTCTATCTTATATGTCGCTTTATACTTTCAATATAGAATTTAATATTTTTTTTTCAACATTGTTCTTAAATTAGTTTTACATTTCCAATACAAATTTAATTTAATGATTCTTTTTATATACTAAAATCAAAGGGTATAATAGTCAATTAAACATCAACTTAAGACATATTAAATATATTCTTAATTCGTATACAAAAATCTTAAACGACATCTATTATGAGATAGAAAAAATACTTACGACAAGTAACAGAAGAAAACAAGTGCTTATGAATAAAGTAGACGGCTAGAAATGAAAGTTGATATGAAGGTTAAATCAATGGAGGATGAAGACACATTAAGAATGGTATTATGGCTTGAAATGAAGCCATTAAAAGAAGTGGTTTGGCATTCCACAAATGCTCACTTCACTCACAACAAGAGAAGAGTCCCCACTAATTACATCCACTTGATACCACAAAATAAGATTAGAGAAAATGACTTCCCAACCCAACTTGTCTCATTTCAACATCAAGTGTGACCATTCCCTCCTTCCATGAGCTCCCTCTCTTTTTGCCTCTCCATTTTCCACATCCCTTTTCCTACCTAGTTCAATTATTGATCGTTTCTCCGTTTCTTAATTTATGTGTTTATTTTTAAAACTATACTTAAAAACGGAGAGTGTGGAATATAATTAATACTTCTTTTTTCTTAGTTTATGGGACAAAAAAATGTCGTTTTAGTGTCTTAAAATAAATAACATTCTCAAATATTTTTACACTATTTCACCTAAATTAATCTTTATTTATTTTCAAGTATAACATACTTGTAGCACTTAATTTCAACCATAAAGAGGGAGAAAACAAGAAAATACAACTAATGCAAATAAAAATTTTAGTTTCAAACAACAAAATCTCACTTAAATTAGAACAAATGGAGTATAAGATAAATTTACTAAAATGTCTTTTTAGAACATAAAATATAAATTAGTGTTGATAACATCATTTATAACAATGTGAACATAATTAAATTCAAAAAACTGCTAATGATAATAAAGAAAAATTAAGTGATAAAAAATTTTCATTTGTAAACTAACAGATATTTTAAAACGAATAAAATTTACAAAATAGACTATTATTTAAAAAAACATATCAAAGTGTTCATAATTCAATTTCAACTAGACAAGCCACAATTATGTTATAATATGTACAATAATGTTATAATATATAGCTTGCCCAATAAGTTTCCTATACAATTATTTCCCTTTTTGTTTTAGCACTAATTTATTTGATCAAAGTTGACAAATTTAATAATCTTGTGGGACTCCAAGTGTTAATGACATCACAATAATAAAAAAAGTTACACATAGTGCTTAATTATTTTGTTAATTAAGGTGATTTGATAAGTAATTAGAGCAGCACCAAGAGATGTGATGTGATGTTTGAATGGAATCTTAATGGCCAATTATAGTTAATTTTCACTTAGATTCTGATTTGGTAATTTTAATTTGTTGTGTCCTATTGTGATGTGAACTAGTTTATTTACTTCTTTGTTTTGCTTAACAATTTGATCCAAAGGATCTGTTTGTCATAAATTTCAGATTTAAGGACCTTATATGTATTATACAAATAAAATTGGTTCTTCTTTAATTTGATACATAACACATGCAAATAATTAAGCACGGTTTACGATTTGATGGTTCATGGAAATTAGAACGGTTTAGGGGTTCATAGAATTAGACCTAACTAGAAGCGGCGGTTTTGATTTCAGTTTCGGTTCGTCAGTTTAGGTTCGATTTTTGTTAAAAATGAATCGAATCGCCGATTCAAAATTGTCGGTTCAGAGTTGTCAATTCACGATTTCATGAGTCTTGAAATTGAAACTAGACCTAACTGGTTCCGACGTTTCATTATCATTAATTGACATTAAAAGAATACATTATTATTCATGAAACGAACTCAACAAAAATGATGGTTCACCCCAGTAAATATTGGCAATTTATCTCCCCTCTTTTTCCTTTTTTGTTACAAAATTTTAGAAAAAGAGTCAGACTAGGCCACAGATTAAGAACAGAGAGTCTCAAAGAGACTTGATGAATCAGTAGGTCAGACTTATATGCTCCCTAATGTCACTATAAAACTAGAAACATTCTCAGTGTGTTGGTTAACTCCAATTATCGTTAAACATAAGGAGAGTTATCTCCCACACTTTTCTATTGTACTAAATATAAACATATCTTTACCATTTTCTTCCGAGATTTCTGGTTTCATAACGTTAATTTAATTATAGAATAAAACAGGCTTATGTTTCATGAGACTGAATCCACTACTAGCAAATGAACAAAAAGAAGCAGATTCTGCTGACGATGGACTCCCAGCATTCATTATAAGTGAAATTAGATTAAAAAAATTACTACAGCTACCTAAAATGATGTTTTCTCAAAGCAAATAATTAAAAAAAATAACAAGTGGGTTATATAATTGAACATGAAATCATGAGCTACGATGACTGACTTCTTAACCTTTACTAAACATATTAATAGAGTGATGGTGTCTTCCTCTTTGCTTAATTATACTTTCTCATCTTGGTTTTTTCCTCTTAGTTCCTAACGTCATTAACATTATATACTTGCGTGAGTTGTCTTTTGTGAGTAAGATCTATAAGTGGTATACGTTTATAGCCTAATATTTAAAATTTTGATAAAAGTGTGATGTCGGATCACTTGTATTCTTCTTTATTAGTGTCAAGTGTTCTTTAATAGGGCTACTTGAGACAAATCTCACAAGGTTCATCCGGTCTAACAATTGGTTTCATAGTATAATGTCGGCTTGACATGTCGATGGTTCGAGATGTGTACAGAAGGCTCCACGATCCAATAAGTGTAACAAGGGTCGATGGTTTGGCTTGAATATGGATAAGATCGGTACGATGTGATAGTAGTTCGTGATGTGCGTTATGATATAGTAAAGAACTAAATTACCTAGATATAGTGATGCAAATTTATTATCTAATTCCTTAATGTTTTGGTAATAAAGTGATTTCAGACTTACTTTTTTTTTATTATATTCAGTGTCATTTTCCACTAGATGCACGCTCGAGTCATATTTCTCTGAAGCCACCCAATCTAACAAGTGATATCAGAGCTGATAATAATTTGAATTGTGCACTAGCAAGGTTGATATGATGCATTGGTACTTCGAAATGTACACTGAAGACTTTTTAGTCCAAGAAGTGGTATTAGAACCGATGATTTGACTTGAATATAAATAAAATTAGTATGATGTGGTAGTAGTCTGTGATGCGTGAAATAATATAATAAAAAACCGAATTACTAAGATGCAAGTGAGCCGTTGAAAAAACTTATATATTTATATTTTATTTTAAAATAAATCAATTTTACAAAAGTAATTTGGAGTGAAATGCAGCAAAAATGATTGGGAAGATAAGTTAGAACCGTAACGCACCTTCATACCCTAAACGGATAAACCCGAAGAAAGCCTACCAACTGGCAACTAATAAAACTACAAACAAAGTGGAATGATCAACCATTACATCATCTTCATCATCTCTCCAATCTCACCCTTTAACATCTTTGGCTTCTCATTGGTGCGTGCATTCCACTCTTCTTCCCTGCAAATCACATACAAACCATTCTTACGACTTTATCAATCATACACATTCATTTTCTTTTTTTTTTATTTACTGTAAACTTATTTATTATGACAGCAAAATCTAAAGGCCAACTTTCAGCTAATACACCACATTACTACGTGTAGTTACCGTTTACATTATCATTCCTTTCAAGGAAACTTTTACCAACAAATTCTATGTTCCATTTATAGAGTTTGTGGGATTACAACAAAGTTGGAATCCAAAGCGTCGTTGTTGTGTTATGTCAGAACTGAATATAGAGTTTTAGCAGTTCGTATTTGTGTTATCTACAACGAGGAGAAGTGCAGAAAGAAGATCTCTTTGTAATATTATATGGTTAGTTATCTTTGCTTTTTAAGTGTGTTGGTAATCTGTTAGATGTGCATTCGTGTTGGAAAAATTGAGTCTTGTTTATTATTGAAGTTTGTTTCCCTTCTGGGTTTTTTGGTTTTCAGTTTTATAAATCTTTTAAGCAAGAATTAGCACTTCTGGTTTTACCATTTTATATATATATATTTTTTTGGTTTTCGAATGGGATTGTGTTTTTGGAATTATGCATAGATACTTATCGTTACTTGATTAGGAGTGAAATGCGAACCACAATTAGCCATTGAAACACATTGGGAAAAATCTTTGCTTTCTGCTGTGAATTCTACTACAAAATAGAAACGTTGAAGAAAATTGAAAAGATGGTTGAGAACTGGAGGTGTGTGTTTGAGGAAGTTCTTGAGATTTGTGAGTTCCTTTTTACAGTTGGGTTGGATTGACGAGTAATTATTAGGATTTTAGGTAGATATGGGCATGTAATTCTTTGTTTAGCTCTCTTGTGGATAAGTTGAATTGAAGGATAGTTGAAGCACTGTAAATTTGCATGCCTTTTGGCTATATAATCTGGAGCTATAGTGTTATCAGCAGAAGTAGGTAAAATATGAACGTGCTCTGAGTTATCGGTAGCTTTAGTGACCGGAGATTTCTCCCAAATACGTCGTCAAGTTCACAGATTAAGGTTCAATTCTTTTAGCAGATAGAGACTGAGGCTTAGGGTGATAGTTGACTGTTTAATTTACGGGTGTTACTTTCGCGAAGTTGGCAGTTAAGTAACCGAGTTTCGTTAAGAATGATTGCTCATTTCAGGGTTGTTCATTGGTGGGAGTGGTTTAACCGTTTAATGTAAAGAAAGAAAAGAGGTCTGCAAATTTCACGCGGACATTAGGATATGAAAACAAGATTTCACCTCCTCTAATTCAAATGCAGTAATGCATTATAGTTCAATGGTTAGGTGATTTTTGTACTATCAGCCCAATGCGAGAATTGTTGTCGACTTTTTCGTAGAAAGCTTTATCCGCTGTTCATAAGTTTTAACTAATTTTTATGAATTTCAGGTTGTTTGCAGGTGATCTTTTGCTATTAAGCTAGCAATATACTGGATAAGAACTGAATTAAGTGGCTACCTGGTTGGGAATGCAAATGAGCTAACAACTGCACGTTTTTAACAGTTAAAGAAAATCCTTTCGCTGAGAAGTGAGACCTTGCTGCAGAGTTAGTGAACGTCTGTTTAATAAGTCAGATAAGGTTAGATTGTAAGTATGCATCGCCCTGGAGTTTTATCAGTAGCGAAAAATGAGTCGCAACCATATTGTACTCCCATATCTCCAGTTCACAACTTCTTCAGCGTTGAATCAGAAGGTCGAAGTTTATCAAACACCGAGTATGGCTCGCCTGCATCCCCTCTCACCAGGACAGAATCATTCAATTCTACCGAAAATATGGAAGGCGTAACAGACCGACCTTCAAATTATTGTTTGAAATCAGGGTCAGATAACCTTTTGTCTCCTGTTTCTCATGTCCGGCATGTAAAGGGGTTCCAGCGCTCCTCATTGTTCTGTACCAGCTTATATTCATCATCTTCTAGTACTGAAACTAAACGACAGCTTGGCAATTTGCCATTTCTTCCACATCCTCCCACATACAGTCACTCTGTTTCTGCTGGTGATTCGACAAAATCCCCTCCACTATTCAGTGAGGATGCAAGTAATCCGTTTGACAATGAGCATTCAGATGTTCTCATGAAAGACTTTTTTAATTTGCAAGGAGATTGCCCCGTGAGTAGCTTTCATGGCATGGCGGATACTGGTGACAATCTAGCTTTCACAGAGCAATATGAGCTACAATTTTTATCTGATGAGATTGACATAGCTATCAACGACAACGGAGAAAATCCCAGGCTCGATGTAAGTACATATTAGTTGTGAGAAGCTGAAATTTCAAGCTCTTCAATAGTGTATAGTTGGTTTGATGTTATAGGTTGTGATTCGATTTCTGATCATATATTAACTTGTCATTAGGAAATATATGGTACGCCTGAACCTGCAGTATCAGCTGCACAAAAACCAGCTGTTGCATTGACAATCAATACGAACACTTCCTCCGCGGCACTGCCTGTGGATGCTTTAGCAAGTCTTCCCTCTCCTGGCATGGCAAGTGCACACAAGCCGAGAATGAGATGGACGCCTGAGTTGCATGAGCGTTTCGTGGAGGCTGTAAATAAGCTGGAGGGGGCTGAAAGTAAGTGTAGATGACTCCTATGAGCTATGATCAAAGATATTTTTTGTTCGTATTTTATTTTAATTTTGGTTGATCTTGGTTTGTTATGAGTAGAAGCTACTCCAAAGGGTGTCTTAAAGCTTATGAATGTTGAGGGTTTGACCATATATCATGTGAAAAGTCACTTACAGGTGCTACAATTAAATATTTTTCTGAATTATGAAAAAAAATATTAAATTCCTTCTAACGTATTTCTTACATCTCATCTTTTCTTTCTTACTTTCCAGAAATACAGACTTGCCAAGTATTTGCCAGAGAAAAAAGAAGGTAATAGAATCATAATGGAAGGAAGAAACTAGTTATTCTGTTATCATTTTTGTTAATATAGGGCCTCCATTAGATAGGATGTAATGTGGCAGAATGTGGATTGCTGGATTACTTGGGTTAATTTGCAAGTCATTCGTAGATTTCATACATTCGACTGTTTTTAGATTCGTACGTGAACTTGGCAGTTTCTGACACTGATCTTTCTCTTATATTTTGCAGAGACGAAGGCTTCTAGCGCTGAAGAAAAGAAAGCAGCTTCAAGTAGCATCGAAAATGATGGGAAAAAGAAAGGGTAAAGTTGCTTTCAAAATTTTGTATTGATCATATTACCATTGTTTTTCTTTTAGATGGTACATGATTATATTGAATTTCGTCGTTTGATTGTTCTCGCGTCTTCAGGACAATTCAGATTACCGAAGCTCTTCGGATGCAAATGGAAGTCCAGAAACAGCTGCACGAACAGCTTGAGGTACGTTTTTTAGGAACTAGTGTACTCATTGATTAATGCTTCAACATTCGTAATGTTACTACTATATCATTGAAGGATCTAAATTGGTAAAAAATTTTGGCATTAACCTAACGTATTCTGCATTACGAATATTGATTTTGCAGGTGCAAAGATCTCTCCAGTTACGGATAGAGGAACATGCGAGATACTTGCAAAAGATCTTGGAGGAACAGCAGAAAGCAGGGAGTGGCTTACTTTCTCCGTTAAGCCATTCATCCCTAACTGACCAACGTCAAGATTCCGAATCTCCATTACCGTCACCACCAGCCACGGATTTGCGCCTGCAATCAGGCAATCCAGAAATCAACTCCTCATCGCTCGCGCGATCACCATCACCAAAGAACAAAGCAACCGATAGTGGCGATTTCGAGCAACAAGGATGCGAGAAGAAGGCTCGGGTTGAAGACAAGCCAACACCAGCAATGGATGAAGGTGTGGTTGAAAATCCTGTGCAATGACAATGGCTCCACTACCAGTAGTTCTCATTGTTTGAGGTTATATAATGTTGTGTAGATTGCAAGAACATGTAAAGTAGTAATTTGATTGAGATTTTGCTTAAATTTGTATGTCAAGGGAATTTGATGTGAAATAGGAAAGGTGGTCAATTTGGTTGTGGCATTCATGGATTTTAATAAGATCATGTTTTTGGAAGGTCACCATCTTTGCATTTTTGGCTTTTGATGCTTCGCAACAATGCTTTATGAATAACTGTTGGACTCAGGCTAAAGTGCAGACCACTCGATATTTTTGTCCAAAACTTTAAATTGATATACAATATAATATTATTAACATATCAATTCAGATTTTTTTTTTTTTTTTCAGATTGAGTTTGCATTGAAGATTTACTAATTCAAAACTAAATCGAAAATGACGGATTGAAAAAAAAATTAAACCGATATCAAACCAAACTGTCAAAAAACCAATAAGAACGATTTAATTTGGTTTGATTTTGAGTTAGAATCGTTTTTTTTCTCAGCCATAATCGGCTAAATCTAAACTCTCTTTTTATGTTAATTCTTTCGACCAAAACTCACCGGCAGCCTTGAACAAAACAAAACACATATTCAACCTTTCGCGGTGGAGTTAGCACTGCAATTGCATGCACGAACCTCTGCCAGAACAACCTTCCCTATATGCCTAAATTTCCCATATGCACTTCTGCAGAAGTCGCGCACCACTTATAGTTGTTGTTCACACATTGCCATCGCAACTTTCGGAAGCACTTGCCGTTCAAGTTGTAGTCTTTTTCCTCTTTCAAAGTCATTGCACGGTTTCTCATACCTCAAACCACTCTTTTTCAAACTTTACTCTTTCGAAGGTACGATTTTTAACTTGTATTTCTCCTCAATGGTGCAATTTATTTTGTTACTCAAGTGTATAATGTTAGAAACTGTTTTTTTTTTTTTTTAATCTGAATGGTATAGAGTTGGATTCTCTTTTAATTTGTAGGTTATTTTTGGTCTGGTGACCATTTAATTGAAATTTTAATGGAATTTAATCCTTTTTAGTATTTACATTTTGATGATTCAATCTTACGCGAACTTTGTGGTTGGGTAACTGATGATGGACACGAATTCTGAGTGAAATTTGTTTTCTAGAAAACTGAGATCAAATGAATGGTTGTTCAGTCTATGCAAGAAAATTCTGGTCATTGCTAAGTAGACACAAAATGATGAACCATTATGTATTTACTTCATTATTGTTACTGCCTTTAGATGGATTTTGCCAGAATTGTTGACTTGATTGGATCGAGAATGGTTTCTACGATCTCCCCCTTTCGAATGAGTGTCTACCCGTGAAACTGTTAAGAGCCGTCGTGCTAATATCAATTTAATTGTTTCAACTTAGTTCATGGTCAGCAATGCTTCGATTTTTGAGTTTGCTTAAATCATATTCCTATATTATATTTCTGTTCATACTTGCAATCTGCTTTACCAAAAGGGCGATTTGTCTTACACAAATGTGTTCTCTTTATGCATAAGTTTGTTCTGTCAATGGTCGCATTTCTAAATCATTTCCCAGATATATCAGAATAATTGATTAGAATTTAAAATAATGATAGTTGTGAGAGCTGAATATTTACCTGTGAATAACTCGCATCGTGTTGAATAACCAATATCGTGTTGAAAGAAATTAGACTTGATCTAGATTAAACTATTTAAACTGAATTATCGTTGATGTATTGATCAGAATGGTTTTTAGCATTGATTAGATTCTGTTTTTCTGGATTGAGATTATTCAAGATTGTTTGAGTACACATTATGCAGTATTGTGATATATTGTCTATTCAACTGCAGAATCATGGAAGCTGAGGAACCCTCGTTAATATTTGTGATTACGGTATTCGTGTCAACCAGAATTGGCAGAGTCCAATGCAACTACTATAGGCCTGTGGCAAAGAGATGAGTGACTTCTCTCATCTCAAGTACCACCTGGGAGGCATAGGGAATGATGTACTGCCTTGCCCATCTGTTCCTGAACATGTCAAAGCTTCATTCAGAAACTTGTTGCTTGAGACTAAGACACCTCTTCTCAGCAAGGCAAATCGTATATCCCAATGCACAAATAGAGTAAGGCAATTCAAGTATATAGAAAAAAAATATTTGAAAGGAGTTTCAATAATTGATCAAGATTTAAATTACTACCTGATATAGGTCTAAGTATAACGTAGTTACAAAGGACTTCTAGTTCTAAGTTTAGTTTTAAGTTATTTCATGTTGTGTTGTGATACGAACCAGTCCACCCTCCTTCTATCAACCAAAGCCCAACTGACACCCACGCATGGGCCAGCTGTAACCAAGGCCCAATGGTTGGTCGAGCACCCCTCTTGGGCCGGCCACTCCCATTAAAACCTTGACTGATAGGAGGAGGGGAGCCTCACTTTATATACTATACATTTTTGCTTTTTTTTTCCAATGTGGGACTCTATCAGACGCCTACATGAAAGCAGCTTTCAAAGAGGCAGCAACAAAGGCAGGCCACCAAGAATGGGAATTGCCAGATGATGCAGGGACATACAATGATGTACCTGAGTCAACAGGTTTCTTCAAGGAAAATGGAACCTACACAACTGTTAAAGGAATTTTTTTCTTGATTTGGTACTCCAGCAAGTTGCTGATCCATGGAGATGAGATCCTTGAGGAAGCTAATAAAGCTTTCAAAGGCTGTAAACTCAAGTTAGCAGCTAAAGTATGTCTCAAAATTTAGATGATAATCGCATAATCATTGATCCTGCAATGATAATATGTTCCTTTGTCAACAGGTGTCGGGGATACATTGGTGGTATAATGTATCAAGTCATGCTGCAGAGCTTATTGCAGGATATTATAACTTATACAGCAGAGATGGATATCGTCCTTGTGCAAAGATGTTATCAAGACATGACGCTATTTTGAATTTCACTTGCCTAGAAATGCGTGACTCAGAGCAACCTGCTAAAGCCAAAAGTGCACCCGAGGAAATTGTTCAGCAGGTAAAACCTTTAAATAATAGACCGTGTGCACATAAGCTACTCATTTTGTTCATCTATGAGAAATCTTACGAGATAGCACTAAAGCCCTAATCACCATCTTAGTTTATTAACCACCTGATCTGAGAAATCTCCACCGTCAGTTTATGAGAATATAGAGTTGAAGCTAACAAGCATACAAGTAACTAGAGTGCAGGTTTGATGCCTAGTAAACGATCACACAGGTTTTGAGCTCTGGTTGGAAAGAAAATGTTGAAGTTGCAGGAGAAAATGCACTCGCAAGATATGATGCTATAGCATACACTCAAATACTTCTCAATGCCAGGCCCAATGGTGCAAACAAAAATGGCCCACCAAAACTGAGGATGCATGGAGTGACATACCTTCCTTTATCAGATGATCTAATGAAAGATGAAAATTTCGAATTGTTCAAGACATTTGTTAAGAAAATGCATGCAAATCAGGTAAGCAATCTCTCGTTGCAATAAATTGAAAACAAAGTATAAGAGTATATGCATACTAATGAAGTCACTGGAAGCCATTTCTTTCTTTCCCTTATTGTGTATATTTGTTCCTCAGGATTACTGTTTGGACCCCAGTAAGTACGGCCATGACATAGGTCCATTGGAACCATCAAAGCCTAAGATTCCAATTGAAGTTCTTATGGAAGCAAGTAAGCCGTCAGCGCCATTCAAATGGGATAAAGAAACAGATATGAAAGTTGACGGGACTGGTCTGTTTGCAGCCGTGATAAAGAAACTCAAATCCATATTGTTCTTCAAGTGAAAGTATGATGACTTTTGGAAGTGAGGAAATGAAACTAAGTATTATCTAAATGAATCTGTAATAAGATGATCCTCCAGGGGCTATATGCATGTTTAAGCATATGATGTTTGAATAAAAGAAACTGCGTTACTACTTTTTTGCTAAACATGTGCATTCTTCACTCTATAATTACTCACCAAAAATCACCACAGGAACAAATTCCATCTCTGAAGTGGTGGAATCTTCGAATATCCCGCATAATGATTTCTCGACCGGTGACTTTTGAGATCAATTTTATAACTGTGTGGCAATCTGCACACACACGAAGGTTTTTTGTGATTCTTATTACCGTCTCAGGATGCGAGTTGATGAGAGCAAAGGAAATGGCCAATCTCTCACTATGATCCCAAAGCATCTTTTCTTTCTTTTCTTCACTGACATTATAAAGCACTGCGCTTGTATCAGGCTTGTATCCAAGCTTCGTTAGTTCTCGACTCAATTCCCTTAATTTGGAGTTTATACTCTCCATCTGCGTATGCGATTTATCCCCGACTAAGAATCGATGAACCTTCTTATCTAACTCAATAAAACTGCACCCAGGCGGTTTTACTAATCCCCTTTCCTTCACCAGTGCCCTCACTCTCTCCACATCATCCCATCTCTTTTCAGCCGCATAAATATTTGAAAGGCAGACGTAGCTTCCCACTTGTTCTGAATCCAGATTGAGTATACTTTTCCCTGCAATCTCTGCTAGCTCAAAGTTCTGATATACTCGGCATGCATTAAGGAATGAGGCCCACATATCACTGGTCGGATTAATATCCATACACATAATAAGCTCATATGCTTCATCAATTTTTCCTGCTCGACCAAGTAGATCTACTAAACAGGAATAATGAGCAACTGAAGGCTTTGCATTGCATTCGTGCATTATTCTGTAGAAAATTTCTTTACCCTCAGCAACCATACCGGCATGGCTACAAGCAGACAAGACAGAAGTGAAAACACCCTCATCAGGAATGACATTGGCTAGTATCATCTCATGGAAAAGGGCAACAGCCTCTTTTCCTCTCCCATGAACACCATAACTGGAAATAATGGCACACCAAGCAAATAAATTCTTTTCAGCCATCTCATCAAAAACTAGGCGTGAACAAGACAAACTACCACACTTAGCATACATGTCTAATAAGGCTGTTCCAACAACAGCATTTGCACCGTACCCTTTCTTAGTGAGATACGAGTGAACAGACATGCCAAATTGCAGTGCAGCAATTTGATGACATGATCCAAGTACAGCTATGAGAGTTATTTGGTCAACATTTTCAAACTCCAAAACCATCCTACAAAAGATTCTTAAGCTCTCAAAAGCATCCTCGTTCTTTGAATAACCAGCAATCAAGGAATTCCATGACACAACATCCTTGAAACGCATCTTTTCAAATAACTTCCTGGCAGTTGCCATTGAGTTACACTTGCAGTACATATCAATAATTGAATTATATAAAATCCCATTAAAAACTACACAACCATTTCGAATAACAAAACCATGAATCTCTTTCCCCAACCTCAAAGACACTAGCTCACAACAAATTGAAAGAAGACTAAGTAAAGTCACATTATCTGCAAACAATCCAGCATGTTTCATCAAATAATAATTCTCCAAAGCCTCACTAGGCTTACCATTCTTAAGCAAACCAGAAATCATGGTATTCCATGAAGTCAAATCTCTCACAAGCATTCTATCAAACAAAATCCTAGCCAACAATACATGACCAAATTTTAAGTACATAAAAACCAGAGAGTTACCCACGTAAACATTTGATTCAAACCCACCAATAACAACATGGGCATGAACAATCTTCCCTATTTCCAAATAAAAACCATCACCACAAGCTTTTAGAACAAAAGGGTAAGTAAAAGCATCACCCTTTTGTACAAACCCCAACATTTCATAATACAAAGCTATTGCCTTGATCGAAAACCCATTACAAGCATACCCTCTAATCATAGAATTCCACAAGAATGAATTTTTCAACGCAATGCCATCAAATGCGACGTGGCCACTAATCATATCACCGCAATTTGCATAAAAGGCAGCAACTTTGGTGCTTAAGTAAGTGTTCTCAATAATAGTCCCAGAAGTAATGAGATGGGCATGAAGTTGTTGGCCTTTTGAGAAGGATTTGGTGTTGGTAAGTAACTGAAAAAGGGAGCCACATTGGAGAGAAGTGAGAGGGTGGTTGGAGGTTGTTTTGGGGATAGAGTGTAGGAGCTTAACGAGAGTGAGTATGGTTTGGAAGGTTTTGCGAGTTGTGAGTGACAGCACCATTCATAGAAGACTGCATAGAATGGTAACAGAGAAGATTGCAGGGGCTCCTTAGCCAACCATTACCATCCCTTCGAACTCACTGTTGTTTACAGAGACAATAAGAAAAAAATGAAAAAATGGAGATGCGGGGTATCGATCCCCGTACCTCTCGCATGCTAAGCGAGCGCTCTACCATCTGAGCTACATCCCCAATTCGACTTTTATACTAGAACTATATTTTATTAATATTTAAATAAGAATCAAATAAACAATCGCTTTGAATATTTCAGATATGAGAGATAAAGAGTATCTCCAATGTCAATAACTAAAATTAGTCTTAATTTTAGATTAAATAAAGAGTAAGTTTAACAATAAAGAGTTAAGTTATATGTGTTCTTCAATTTAACTCTTTATATTTACTCTTTATGTTTTAAAAATTAAAAAACTGTTTATTTTTTTCTAAAGTGTTTTCTCACGTTCAGCATTCTCTGCTGTGTGTTTGAAGTCCATCACACATCGTCGTTAAGATCGTACGTAGCATGTTTGAAGTAAGGGACAAGTGATATGTCACTATTCTGGTCCTGTTGTGTGGTGATTGTACTCTATATCGGAGATAAAATCAGTTAGTCCTCCATGTTATTAATAAGATTTGTTGAAGGAGCCGTTTGTTGTAGCCAAAATGATCTTGTCAGCATCTTTGCGCTTGCCACATACATTTCAACTACTCTGCAATTCAATTGACATGGAACATTCTGAATATTGTGCCATCAGCTGGTCCATTAGCATTAAGGTTACCGCTTCTACCATTGGCATAGCTACATCACACCAGAATGCACAAGCTTAACTAATAGTCATTTTTGAGAATTGCAGAAACTATGCCTCTACCATTGGCGAATCCTCGATGTTTCACAACAAAATCACACCATAAAAGTTTCCATACTCAATTACCACAGCACATGTTATCATATCATTAAACCATTATACATAATACTGATCCAATAGAGCATACAACTCATTCAATTCACATATAACCATACAAGTTTATTTTCATCCTTA